>CM038793.1:176577130-176701234 GCA_021764765.1 Vicia sativa | reverse complement strand
AATTTTCATGATTTTTGAAGACTTATATTCACTTCAAATTTCATCGGAATCTTACGAACTTTTTATTCAATTCAAATTTCATCAGATTATCTTAAGATTATATTATTCCTTCAAATTTCAGTTTTCTAAAGACTTATATTCACTTCAAATTTCACGATTTTACGAACTTATATTCACTTCAATTTTCAACAGAATTTCGAGACTTATATTCACTCAAATTTCATGATTTTCTAAGACTTATAAACTTCAAATTTCATCGAATTTTTTAAGACTTATATTCACTTCAAATTTCACGATTTTCTAAAGACTTATATTCACTTCAAATTTCCAGTTTTACGAAGACTTATATTCACTTCAAATTTCATCTATTTTTAGAAGACTTATATTCACTTAAATTTCATGATTATCTTGAGACTTATATTCACTTCAATTTTCACTAGATTTTCTAAGACTTATATTCAAACAAATTTCATCAGTTATCGGATTTATATTCACTTCAAATTTCATGATTTTCACGAAGATTATATTCACTTCAATTTTCATAAGATTTTAGAAGACTTATATTCACTTCAATTTCATCAGATTTTAGACTTATATTCACTTCAATTTCATAGTTACTAAAGACTATTACTTCAATTTTCACCAGATTTTTAGAGACATATATTCACTTAAATTTCATCAGTTTCTAAAGACTTATATTCACTTAATTTCATGGATTATCTTAAAGATTCATTCTAATTTTCAAGATTTTCTAAAGACTTATATTCACTTCAATTTCATGATTTTCGAAGACTTATATTCACTTAAATTTCATCAGTTTTAGAAGACTTATATTCACTTCAAATTTCATAGATTATCTTAAGATTTATATTCATACAATTTCACCCAGTTTTCTAAGACTTATATTCACTTCAATTTTCCTTGATTTTCTGAAGACTTATATTCACTTCAAATTTCATCACATTTTTCTTAAGATTATATTTCTACTTCAACTTTCACCAGATTTTCTGAATTATATTCACTTCAATTTTCACTGATTTTTCGAAGACTTATATTCACTTCAAATTTCATCATTTTTAAAGACTTATATTCACTTCAAATTTCATCAGATTTTACGAAGACTTATATTCACTTCAAATTTCATAGATTTTCTAGATTTATATTCACTTCAATTTTCACAGATTTTTGAGACTTATATTCTTCAAATTTCATGATTTTCTAGAATTTATGTACTCAAATTTCATCAGTTTTTTAGACTTATATTCCTTCAAATTTCATCAGATTATCTTAGATTTATATTCACTTCAAATTTCATCAGATTTTCTAAAGACTTATATTCACTTCAATTTTCACAGATTTGAAGACTTATATTCTCAAATTTCATAGTTTTCTGACTTATATTCACTTCAAATTTCATCAAATTTCTTAAGATTATATTCACTTCATTTTCCTGATTTTCTAAGACTTATATTCACTTCAATTTCATCAGATTTTCTAGACTTATATTCACTTCAAATTTCATCGATTTTTGAGACTTATATTCACTTCAAATTTCATCGATTATCTTAGACTTATATTCCTTCAATTTTCACAGATTTTTAAGACTTATATTCACTTCAATTTTCATGATTTTCTGACTTATATTCACTTCAAATTTCATCAGATTTTAAAGAGACTTATATTCACTTCAAATTTCATCAGTTATCTTAAGTTTATATTTACTTCAATTTTCAAAGATTTTCTAAAGACTTATATTCACTTCAAATTTCATTGATTTTACGAGACTTATATTCACTTCAATTTCAATAGATTTTAGAGACTTATATTCACTTCAAATTTCATCCGATTTTACAGACTTATATTCACTAAATTTCATCAGTTATCTTAAGATTTATATTCACTTCAATTTTCACCATATTTTCTAAAGACTTATATTCACTAAATTTCATCGAGATTTCTTGAACTTTTATATTCACTTCAAATTTCATAGTTATCTTAAGATTTATGTTCACTTCAACTTTCATAAGATTTTCAAAGACTTATATTCACTTCAATTTTCATCTGATTTTAGAAGACTTATATTCATCAAATTTCATGATTTTCTTAAGACTTATATTCACTTCAAATTTCATCAGTTATCTTAAGATTTATGTTCACTTCAATTTCACAGTTTTTAAAGACTTATATTCACTTCAAATTTCATCAAATTTTCTGAAGACTTATATTCTCTTCAAATTTCATGATTATCTTAAGATTATATTCACTTCAAATTTCATCAAATTTTTTAAAGACTTATATTCATAAATTTCATCGATTTTTGAAGACTTATATTCACTTCAAATTTCATCAGATTATCTTAAGATTTATATTCACTTCAAATTTCATCAGATTTTTTAAGATTATATTCACTTCAATTTTCTAATTTTTGAAGACTTATATTCACTTCAAATTTCATTGATTTTACGAAGACTTATATTCACTTCAATTTCATCAGTTATATTAAATTATATTCACTTCAATTTCACAAGATTTTCTAAAGACTTATATTCACTTCAATTTTCATCTGATTTTACGAACTTATTTATATTCACTTCAAATTTCACAGATTTTAAAGACTTATATTTACTTCAAATTTCATACTAGATTATCTAAGATTTATATTCACTTCAATTATCATGATTTTTTGAAGACTTATATTCACTTCAATTTTCATGTTTGAAGACTTATATTCACTTCAAATTTCATGAGATTTACTGAAGACTTATATTCAATTCAAATTTCAACAGATTATCTTAAGATTTATATTCACTTCAAGTTTCACAAGATTTTCTAAAGACTTATATTCACTTCAAATTTCATCAGATTTTCTGAAGACTTATATTCACTTCGAATTTCAACAGATTATCTTAAGATTTATGTTCACGTCAACTTTCACCAGATTTTCTAAAGACTTATATTCACTTCAATTTTCGCTTGATTTTCTGAAGACTTATATTCATTTCAAATTTTATCTGATTTTCACAAGATTTTATAAAGATTATATTCACTTCAATTTTCACCTAATTTTCTGATGACTTATATTCACTTCAAATTCCATCAGATTTTTTGAAGACTGATATTCACTTTAAATTTCATCATATTTTTTGAAGACTTATGTTCACTTCAAATTTCATCAATTTATCTTAAGATTTTGTTCACTTCAAATTTCACGGTTTTTAAAGACTTATATTCACTTCAATTTTCACTTGATTTTCTAAAGACTTATATTCACTTCAAATTTCATCAGAGTTTCTGAAGACTTGTATTCACTTCAAAATTCATCGGTTATATTAAGATTTATATTCACTTCAAATTTCATAGATTTTATAAGACTTATATTCACTTCAATTTTCACGATTTTACGAAGACTTATATTCACTGATTTTCATCAGTTTTGAAGCTAATATTCACTTCAAATTATCAGTTTACGAAGACTTATATTCTTCAAATTTCATCAGTTATCTTAAGAACTATATTCACTTCAACTTTCACCGGTTTTCTAAGACTTATATTCACTTCAATTTTCATCGATTTTCTTAAGACTTATATTCACTTCAATTTCATGATTTTAGAAGACTTATATTCACTTCAAATTTCATCAGTTATCTTAAGATTTATATCACTTCAATTTTGAATTTTTAAAGACTTATATTCACTTCAATTTCATTGATTTTACGAAGCTTATATTATCTTCAAATTTCATCATATTTTGAAGACTTATATTCTTCAAATTTCATCGAGTTATCTTTTAGATTTATTCACTAAATTTCACCAATTTTTCTAAGACTTATAATCTTCCTTAATTTTACGTTTACGAAGACTTATATTCACTTCAAATTTCATCTTATTTTACGAAAACTTATATTCACTTCAAATTCTCAAATTATCTTAAGATTTATTTCACTTCAATTTTCACCAGATTTTCGAAGACTTATATTCACTTCAAATTTCATCAGGTAATCTAGGATTTTATTCACTTCAATTTTCACAGATTTTCGGAGACTTATATTCACTTCAATTTTTAATTTTGGAGACTTATATTTTTAAATTTCATGATTTTACGAAGACTTATATTCACTTCAAATTTCATCAGATTATATTAAGATTATATTCCTTCAATTTCACAGATTTTCTAAAGACTTATATTCACTTCAAATTTCATCGGATTATCTTAAGTTGCCTTAACTTTCACAGTTTACAAGACTTATATTCACTAAATTTCTTGATTTTACGAAGACTTATATTCACTTCAAATTTCATCAGATTATCTTAAGATTTATATTCACTTAAATTTCATGATTTTTAAGACTTATATTCACTAATTTTCATCTTGTTTATAAAGACTTATATTCTTCAAATTTCATGATTTTAAGAGACTTATATTCACTTTAACTTTCATCAGATTTTCTTAAGACTTATAGTCACTTCAACTTTCATTAGATTATCTTAAGATTTATGTTCACTTCAACTTTCAGAAGATTTTCTAAAGACTTATATTCACTTCAATTTTCACATGATTTTCTAAAGACTTGTATTCACTTCAGATTTCATCTTATTTTTACGAAAACTTATGTTCACTTCAAATTTCATATGATTATCTTAAGATTTCTGTTCACTTCAATTTTCACCAGATTTTCTAAAGACTTATATTCACTTCAAATTTCATGAGATTTTCTGAAGACTTATATTCAATTCAAATTTCATCAGATTATCTTAACATTTATATTCACTTCAACCTTCATAAGATTTTCTAAGATTATATTCACTTCAAATTTTTCACTTTGATTTACGAAGCTTATATTCTTCAATTTCATGATTTTAGAAGACATATTCACTTCAAATTTCATCGATTTTGAAGACTTATATTCACTTCAAATTTCATAAGATTATCTAAGATTTATATTTACTTCAATTTCATCAGTTTTTGAAACTTATATTCAACAAATTTCATGGATTTTTGAAGACTTATATTCACTCAAATTTCATCAGATTTTTTGAGACTTATATTCACTTCAAATTTCATCAGATTATCTTAAAGATTTATTCACTTCAATTTCACCAGTTTTACGAAGACTTATATTCACTTCATTTTCATCTTATTTTGAAGACATATTCTTCAAATTTCATCAGTTATCTTGGTTTATGTTCATCAATTTTCACGTTTTACGAGGACTATTCATATCAATCAATGATTTTACGAAGACTTATATTCACTTCAAATTTCATCTGATTTTTGAAGACTTATATTCCTTAAAATTTCATGATTATCTTAAGATTTATGTTCACTTCAAATTTCTAATTTTCTAAGAGCATATTCACTTCAATTTTCATTGATTTTTAGAGACTTATATTCACTTCAATTTCATCAGATTTTACGAGACTTATATTCACTTAAAATTTCATGATTATCTTAAATTTTATTCACTTCAATTTTCATAAGTTTTCTAAAGACTTATATTCACTTCAATTTTCATCGATTTTACGAGAAGACTTATTCACTTCAATTTTAATAGATTTTCTGAAGACTTATATTCACTTCAAATTTCATCAGATTTTTTGAAGACTTATATTCACTTCAAAGTTCATCAGATTATCTTAAGATTTATATTCCTTCAAATTTCTCCGATTTCTAAAGACTTATATTCACTTCAATTTTCACCGATTTTCTAAGACTTATATTCACTTCAAAATTCATAGATTTCTGAAGACTTATATTCACTTCAAATTTCATCAGATTATCTTAAGATTTATTACTTCAATTTCACAGATTTTATAAAGATTATATTCACTTCAATTTTCACCTAATTTTAGAAGACTTATATTCACTTCAAATTTCAGATTTTTCGAGACTTATATTCACTTTAAATTTCATCAGTTTTAAAGACTTATATTCACTTCAATCAGTTATCTTAAGATTTATGTTCACTTCAAATTCACAAGATTTTCTAAGAACTTATATTCACTTCAAATTTCATTGATTTTACGAAGATTATATTCATTCAAATTTCATCAGTTATCTTAAGATTTATATTCACTTCAACTTTCACCAGATTTTTAAAGACTTATATTCACTTCAATTTTCATCTTGATTTTGAAGACTTATATTCACTTCAAATTTCAGTTTTAGAGACTTATATTCACTTCATTTTATCGAAATTTCATAGACTTATATTCACTTCAAATTTCATCGATTTTTACGAAGACTTATATTCACTTCAAATTTCATAAGATTATCTAGATTTATGTTCACTTCAATTTTCACCAGATTTTTTGAAAGCTTATATTCACTTCAATTTTCATCAAATTTTACGAGACTTATATTCACTTCAAATTTCATGATTTTCTTAAAATTATATTCACTTCAAATTTCATCCAGTTATCTTAAGTTTATGTATTCACTTCAATTTCATGATTTTTCTAAAGACTTATATTCACTTCATTTTCACTGATTTTCTGAAGACTATATTCACTTCAATTTTCATAGTTTTTAGAAGACTTATATTCACTTCATTTCATCAGTTATATTAAGATTTATTCACTTAAATTTCACCAGATTTTATAAAGATTATATTCACTTCAATTTATTTACGAAGACTTATATTCACTTCAAATTTCATCAGTTATCTTAAGATTTATATTCACTTCAATTTCTAGATTTTCCAAGACTTATATTCACTTCAAATTTCATATGATTATCTTAAGATTTATTCCATTCAATTTCACAGATTTCCTAAGACTTATATTCTTCATTTCACATGATTTTACGAAGACTTATATTCACTTCAAATTTCATCGGATTTTTGAAGACTTATATTCAATTAAAATTTCATCAATTATCTTAAGATTTATATTCACTTCAAATTTCATCGATTTTCTAAAGACTTATATTCACTTCAAATTTCATCAGATTTTGAAGACTTATATTCACTTCAAATTTCATAGATTATCTTGATTTATATTCACTTCAACTTTCACGATTTTCTAGAGACTTATATTCACTTCAATTTTCACTTGATTTTACGAGACTTATATTCACTTCAAATTTCATCAGTTTTCTAAGACTTATATTCACTTCAGTTTTTTACTTGATTTTCTAAAGATTATATTCACTTCAAATTTCATCAGTTATCTTAAGATTTATATTCACTTCAAATTTCACCATTTCTAAGATTATATTCACTTCAATTTTCACAGATTTTCTGAAGACTTATATTCTTGATTTTATCAGATTTTTGAAGACTTATATTCACTTCAAATTTCAACAGATTATCTTAGATTTATATTCACTAAATTTCACAGTTTCAAGACTTATATTCACTTCAATTTCACAGATTTTTAGAAGACTTATATTCCTTCAAATTTCATCATATTTTGAAGACTTATATTCACTTCAAATTTCATCAGATTATCTTGATTTATGTTCACTTCAAATCATATATTTTCTGAAGTTATATTCACTAAAATTTCATCAGTTTTATGAGACTTATATTCTTCAAATTTCAACAGTTATCTTGAATTTATGTTCACTTCAAATTTCATCATATTTTTAAAATTTATATTCACTTCAAATTTCTGGATTTTCTAAGACTTATATTCACTTCATTTCATCAGATTATAATAAGATTTATATTCACTTCAAATTTCACGGATTTTTTAAGATTATATTCACTTCAAATTTCATCTATTTTCTAAGACTTATATTCACTTCAAATTTCATTGATTTTAGAAGACTTATATTAACTTCAATTTCATAGATTATCTTTTGGATTTATTGTTCACTTCAATTTCATCAATATTCTGAACTTCACTTCAAATTTCATCATATTTTCTAAAGACTTATATTCACTTCAAATTTCATCAGATTATTATAAGATTTATGTTCACTTCAGCTTTCACCAGATTTTCTAAAGACTTATATTCACTTCAAATTTCATCAGATTTTTTGAAGACTTATATTCACTTCAAATTTCAACAGATTATCTTAAGATTTATGTTCATTTCAACTTTCACCAGATTTTTTAAAGACTTTTATTCACTTCTATTTTCACTTGATTTTCTAAAGACTTATATTCACTTCAAATTTCATGATTTTACGAAGACTTATATATTCAAATTCATCGAGTTATATTAAGACTTATATTCACTTCAAATTTTGGATTTTCGAAGATTATATACTTCAATTTTCACTATTTCGAAGACTTATATTCACTTCAAATTTCATGATTATCTTAAGATTATTTCACTTCAACTTTCTAGATTTTCTAAAGACATATTCACTTCAAATTTCACCAGTTTACGAAGACTTATATTCACTTCAAATTTCATCAGTTATCTTAAGATTTATATTCACTTCAAATTTCAGTTTTAAAGACTTATATTCACTTCAAATTTCACAGTTTTTTGAATTATATTCACTTCAATTTTCACCTATTTTCTGATGACTTATATTCACTTCAAATTTCATCAGATTTTCTTAAGACTTATATTCACTTCAAATTTCATCAGATTATCTTAAGATTTATGTTCACTTCAATTTTCACTGATTTTTTGAAGACTTATATTCTTGATTTCTCGATTTCTTAAAACTTATTCACTTCAATTCATCTATTTTACGAACTTATATTTACTTCAAATTTCATCAGATTATCTTAAGATTTATATTCACTTCAATTTCATGATTTTGAAGACTTATATTCACTTCAAATTTCATGGGTTTTGAAAATTATATTCACTTCAAATTTCAACAGTTATCTTAAGATTTATGTTCACTTCAATACGATTTTTTAAGACTTATATTCACTTCAATTTTCATTGATTTTCCGAGACTTATATTCACTTCAAATTTCATTGATTTTACGAAGACTTATATTCACTTCAAATTTCATCAGTTATATTAAGATTTATATTCACTTCAAATTTCACGGTTTTATAAAGATTATATTCACTATTTTCACTAATTTTTCGATGACTTATATTCACTTCAATTTCATCGATTTTAGAACTTATATTCACTTCAAATTTCATCAGATTTTCTGAAGACTTATATTCACTTCAAATTTCATCAGATTATCTTAAGATTTATGTTCACTTCAACTTTCACAAGTTTTTCTAAAGACTTATATTCACTTCAATTTTCACCTGATTTTCTGAAGACTTATATTCACTTCAAATTTCATCTGATTTTCTGAAAACGTATATTCACTTCAAATTTCATATGATTATCTTAAGATTTCTGTTCACTTCAACTTTCACGATATTTTCTAAAGACTTATATTCACTTCAATTTTCACATGATTTTCTGAAGACTTATATTCACTTCAAATTTCATCAGATTTTCTGAACACTTACATTCATTTCAATTAATCAGTTTCACGAAGATTTATATTCACTAAATTTCACGGATTCTGAATTATATTCACTTCAATTTTTGATTTTCTAAAGACTTATATTCACTTCAATTTCATGATTTTAAAGACTTATATTCACTTCAAATTTCATCGATTTTTGAGACTTATATTCACTAAATTTCATCGATTATCAGATTTATTCACTTCAAATTTCACCAGATTTTCTAAAGACTTATATTCACTTCAATTTTCATAGAATATTCAAGACTTATATTCACTTCAAATTTCTAGATTTTACGAAGACATATTCACTAAATTTCATGATTATTTAAGATTTATATTCACTTAAATTTCATCATATTTTCTAAGACTTATATTCACTTCAATTTTCACCTAATTTTCTGAAGATTATATTTTAATTTCATCAGATTTTCTGAACTTATATTCACTTAAATTTCATGATTATCTTAAGATTTATGTTCACTTCAATTTCACGGTTTTGAAGACTTATATTCACTTCAAATTTCATTGATTTTCTATGGACTTATATTCACTTCAAATTTCATCAGATTTCTTGGAACTTATATTCAATTTCATCAGTTATCTTAAGATTTATTTTCACTTCAAATTTCACGGTTTTTGAAGACTTATATTCATTCAAATTTCATCGATTTTCGAACTTATATTCACTTCAAATTTCATCGAGATATCTTAAGATTATATTCACTTCAATTTCACAGCATTTTCTAAGACTTATATTCACTTCAATTTTCACTGATTTTAGAAGACTTATATTCACTTCAAATTTCATCGTTTCGGAAACTTATATTCAACAATTTTCTCGTTATCTTAAGATTTTTGTTCACTTCAATTTTCACCATATTTTTTAAAGACTTATATTCACTTCAATTTTCACTTGATTTTTGAAGACTTATATTCTTCAAATTTCATTGAGATTTTACGAAGACTTATATTCACTTCAAATTTCATCAGATTATCTTAAGTTTATATTCACTTCAAATTTCACAAGATTTTCTAAACACTTATAATCACTTCAAATTTCATTAGACTTTCTGAAGACATATATTCACGTCAAATTTCATCAAGATTATCTTAAGATTTATATTCACTTCAACTTTCACAAGATTTTCTAAGACTTATATTCACTTCAATTTTCATTGATACAAGACTTATATTCACTTCAAATTTCATCGATTTTACGAAGACTTATATTAACTCAAATTTAATCAGTTATCTTAAGATTTATCACTTCAATTTCACAAGATTTTCAAAGACTATTCACTTCAAATTTCATGAATTTTAGAAGACTTATATTCACTTCAATTTCAGATTATCTTAAGATTTATATTCACTTCAAATTTCACAGATTTTCTAAGACTTATATTCACTTCAATTTTCATTGATTTACGAAGACTTATATTCACTTCAAATTTCATCAGTTTTCTGAAGACTTATATTCACTTCAAATTTCATCAGATTATCTTAAGATTTATATTCACTTCAAATTTCATGATTTTTAAAGACTTATATTCACTTCAATTTTCACTAATTTTAGAGACTTATATTCACTTCAAATTTCATGATTTTCTGAAGACTTATATTCACTTCAAATTTCACCAGATTTTCTAAGACTTATATTCACCAATTTTCATCAGATTTCTGAAGACTTATATTCACTTCAAATTTTATATATTTTCAGTTATTTCACTTATTCCTTGATTATCTTAAGTTTATCTTCATAACTTTCTTTGAGACTTATATTCACTTCAATTTCATAGATTTTCTAAAGACTTATATTCACTTCAAATTTCATCAGATTATCATTAATATTTATATTCACTTCAACTTTCACGGTTTTATTAAGATTATATATTCACTTCAATTTTCACCTATTTTTCTAAGACTTATATTCACTTCAAATTTCATCGATTTTTTTGAAGACTTATATTCACTTTAAATTTCATCAAGTTTTATGAAGACTTATATTCACTTCAATTTTCATAAGATTATGTTAAAATTATATTCACTTCAACTTTCACAAGATTTTCTAAAGACTTATATTCACTTCATTTCATGATTTTTAGAAAACTATTCACTTCAAATTTATGATTATCTTAAGATTATATTCACTAATTTTCAGAATTTTCTAAGACTTATATTCACTTAATTTTCATTGATTTTCTGAAGACTTATATTACTTCAAATTTCATTGATTTTTAAAGAGACTTATATTCACTTCAAATTTCATCGATTATCTTAAGATTTATATTCCTTCATTTCACAAGATTTTCTAAAGACTTATATTCACCAAATTTCATTAGATTTTCGAAGACTTATATTCACTTCAAATTTCAACAGATTTTTTAGATTTATGTTCCTTCAATTTCACAAGATTTTCTAAGAACTTATATTCACTTCAATTTTCATTGATTTTTACGAAGACTTATATTCACTTCAAATTTCATCAAATTTTACGAACACTATATTAAATCAAATTTAATCAGTTATCTTAAGATTTATATTCACTCAACTTTCACAAGATTTTCTAAAGACTTATATTCACTTCAAATTTCATTAGACTTTACGAAGACATATTCACTTCAAATTTCACATTATCAAGATTTATGTTACTTCTAACTTTTCACAAGATTTTCTAAAGACTTATATTCACTTTAATTTTCACTTGATTTTCTGAAGACTTATATTCACTTCAAATTTCATCAGATTTTCTGAACACTTATATTCAATTCAAATTTAATCAGATTATCTTAAGATTTATATTCACTTCAACTTTCACCAGATTTTCTAAAGATTATATTCACTTCAATTTTCACCTGATTTTCTAAAGACTAATATTCACTTCGATTTTCATCAGATTTTCTGAAGACTAATATTCACTTCAAATTTTATCATATTTTTCGAAGACTTATATTCACTTATAATTTCAACAGATTATCTTAAGATTTATGTTCACTTCAACTTTCACCGATTTTTAAAGACTTATATTCACTTCAACTTTCACCAGATTTTCTAAAGACTTATGTTCACTTCAAATTTCATCAGATTATATTAATATTTATATTCACTTCAACTTTCACCAGATTTTATTAAGATTATATTCACTTCAAATTTCACCTATTTTTCTAATGACTTATATTCACTTCAAATTTCATCAGATTTTTTGAAGACTTATATTCACTTTAAATTTCGTCAGATTTTATGAAGAATTATATTCACTTCAAATTTCATAAGATTATGTTAAGAATTACGTTCACTTCAACTTTCACAAGATTTTCTAAAGACTTATATTCACTTCAAATTTCATCTGATTTTTAGAAAAATTATATTCACTTCAAATTTCATATGATTATCTTAAGATTTTTGTTCACTTCAATTTTCACCAAATTTTCTAAAGACTTATATTCACTTCAATTTTCACTTGATTTGCTGAAGACTTATATTCACTTCAAATTTCATCAGATATTCTGAAGACTTATATTCAATTCAAATTTCATCAGATTATCTTAAGATTTATATTCACTTCAACTTTCACAAGATTTTCTAAAGACTTATAATCACTTCAAATTTCATTAGACTTTCTGAAGACATATATTCACTTCAAATTTCAACAGATTATCTTAAGATTTATGTTCACTTCAACTTTCACAAGATTTTCTAAAGACTTATATTCACTTCAATTTTCACTAGATTTTCTGAAGACTTATATTCACTTCAAATTTCATCAGATTTTCTGAACACTTATATTAAATCAAATTTATCAGATTATCTTAAGATTTATATTCACTTAAACTTTTACAAGATTTTCTAAAGACTTATAATCACTTCAAATTTCATTAGACTTTCTGAAGACATATATTCACTTCAAATTTCATCAGATTATCTTAAGATTTATGTTCACTTCAACTTTCACTAGAATTTCTAAAGACTTATATTCACTTCAATTTTCACCTGATTTTCTGAAGACTTATATTCACTTCAAATTTCATCAGATTTTCTTAAGATATATATTCAATTAAAATTTTATAAGATTATCTTAAGATTTATGTTCAGTTCAATTTTCACCTGATTTTCTGAAGACTTATATTCACTTCAATTTTCACTTGATTTTCTGAAGACTTATATTCACTTCAATTTTCACCTGATATTCTGAAGACTTATATTCACTTTGATTTTCAATAGATTTTCTAAAGACTTATATTCACTGCAAATTTCATCATATTTTTTGAAGACTTACATTCATTTCAAATTTCATCAGATTATCTTAAGATTTATGGTCACTTCAACTTTCACCTGATTTTTTAAAGACTTACTATCACTTCAATTTTCACATGATTTTTTGAAGACTTATATTCACTTCAAATTTCATCATATTTTCGGAAGATTTATATTCAATTAAAATTTCATCAGATTATCTTAAGATTTATGTTCACTTCAATTTTCACCAGATCTCTTGAATACTTATATTCACTTCAATATTCAACAGATTTTTTTAAGACTTATATTCACCTCAAATTTTAACAGATTTTACTGAAGACTTATATTCACTTCAAATTTCAACAGATTATCTTAAGATTTATATTCACTTCCACATTCACTAGATTTTCTAAAGACTTATATTAACTTCAATTTTCACTTGATTTTCTGAAGACTTATATTCACTTCAAATTTCAGCAGATTTTGTGAGACTTATATTCAATTCAGATTTCATAAGATTATCTTATGATTTATATTCACTTCAACATTCACCAGAGTTTCTAAATATTATATTCTCTTCAATTTACACCTAATTTTCTGAGGACTTATATTCACTTCAATTTTCAACAGATTTTCTAAAGACTTATATTCACTTCAAATTTAATCAGATTTTCTGAGGACTTATATTCAGTTAAAATTTCAACAAATTATCTTAAGATTTATGTTCACTTCAACTTTCACCAGATTTTCTAAAGACTTATATTTAATTCAATTTTCACTTGATTTTCTGAAGACTTATATTCACTTCAAATTTCATCATATTTTCTGAGACTTATATTCAATTCAAATTTCATCAGATTATCTTAAGATTTATATTCACTTCCAATTTCACCAGATTTTCTAAAGATTATATTCACTTCAATTTACACCTGATTTTCTGAAGACTTATATTCACTTCAAAGTTCATCAGATTATCTTAAGATTTATATTCACTTCAATTTTCACCAGATTTTTTGAAGACTTATATTCACTTCAATTTTAAACAGATTTTCTGAAGACATATATTCATCTCAAATTTCATCAGATTTTCTTAAGACTTATATACACTTCAAATTTCATCAGATTGTCTTAAGTTTTATGTTCACTTCAACTTTCACTAGTTTTTCTAAAGACTTATATTCACTTCAATTTTCACCTGATTTTCTGAAAACTTATATTCACTTCAAATTTCATCAGATATTATGAAGACTTATATTCAATTCAAATTTCATCAGATTATCTTAAGATTTATATTCACTTCACCTTTCACCAGAGTTTTTAAAGATTATATTCACTTCAATTTTCAACTGATTTTCTGAAGACTTATATTCACTTCAAATTTCATCAGATTTTCTGAAGACTTATATTCAATTCAAATTTCATCAGATTATCTTAAGATTTATATTCACTTCACTTTTCACTAGATTTTCTAAAGATTATATTCACTTCAATTTTCAACTGATTTTCTAAAGACTTATATTATCTTCGATTTTCAACAGATTTTCTGAAGACTTATATTCCCTTCAAATTTCATCAGATTTTCTGAGACTTATATTCACTTCAAATTTCAACAGATTATCTTAAGATTTATGTTCACTTCAACTTTCACCAGATTTTCTAAAGTCTTATAATCACTTCAATTTTCACTTGATATTCTGAAGACTTATATTCACTTCAAATTTCATCAAATTTTCTGAAGACTTATATTCAATTCAAATTTCATCAGATTAAATTAAGATTTATTTCACTTCCACTTTCACCAGAATTTCTAAAGATTATATTCACTTCAATTTACACCTAATTTTCTGAAGACATATATTCACTTCAATTTTCAACATATTTTCAAAAGACTTATATTCACTTCAAATTTCATCAGATTTTCTGAAGACTTATATTCACTTCAAAGTTCATCAGATTTTCTTAAGATTTATGTTCACTTCAATTTTCACCAGATTTTTTGAAGACTTATATTCACTTCAATTATCATTAGATTTTCTGAAGACTTATATTCATCTTAAATTTCATTAGATTTTCATCAGATTATCTTAAGATTTATGTTCACTTCATCTTTAACCGGATTTTCTAAATACTTATATTTATTTAAATTTTCACCTGATTTTCTGAAGACTTATATTCACTTCAAATTTCATCAGATTTTCTGAAGACTTATATTCAATTCAAATTTCATCAGATAACTTAACATTTATATTCACTTAACCTTTCCCCAGATTTTCTAAAGATTACATGCACTTCAATTTTCAACTGATTTTCTGAAGACTTATATTCACTTCGACTTTCAATAGATTTTCTGAAGACTTATATTCACTTTAAATTTCATTAGATTTTCTGAAGACTTATATTCACTTCAAAGTTCATCAGATTATCTTAAGATTTATGTTCACTTCAATTTTCACCAGATTTTTTGAAGACTTATATTCACTTCAATTATCAACAGATTTTCTGAAGACTTATATTCATCTTAAATTTCATTAGATTTTCTTAAGACTTAAATACACTTCAAATTTCATCAGATTATCTTAAGATTTATGTTCACTTCATCTTTAACCAGATTTTCTAAATACTTATATTTATTTCAATTTTCACCTGATTTTCTGAAGACTTATATTCACTTCAAATTTCATCAGATTTTCTGAAGACTTATATTCAATTCAAATTTCATCAGATTATCTTAACATTTATATTCACTTCACCTTTCCCCAGATTTTTTAAAGATTATATGCACTTCAATTTTCAACTGATTTTCTGAAGACTTATATTCAGTTCGACTTTCAACAGATTTTCTGAAGACTTATATTCACTTTAAATTTCCTCAGATTTTTTGAAGACTTATATTCACTTCAAATTTCATCAGATTATCTTAAGATTTATGTTCACTTCAACTTTCACCTGATTTTCTAAAGACTATATTCACTTCAATTTTAACCTGAGTTTCTAAAGACTTATATTCATTTCAAATTTCATAAGATTTTCTGAAGATTTATATTCAATTAAAATTTCATAACATTATCTTAAGATTTATGTTCAGTTCAATTTTCACCAGATTTTTTTAATACTTATATTCACTTCAATTTTCAACAGATTTTTTGAAGACTTATATTCACCTCAAATTTTATCAGATTATCTGAAGACTTATATTCACTTCAAATTTCATCAGATTATCTTAAGATTTATGTTCACTTCAACTTTCACAAGATTTTCTAAAGACTTATATTCACTTCAAATTTCATCAGATTTTTTGAAGACTTATATTCCCTTCAAATTTCATCAGATTATCTTAAGATTTATGTTCACTTCAACTTTCACCAGATTTTCTAAAGACTTATATTTACTTCAATTTTCACTTGATTTTCAGAAGACTTATATTCATTTCAAATTTCATCAGATTTTCTGAGACTTATATTCAATTCAAATTTCATCAGATTTTCTATAGATTATATTCACTTCAATTTACACCTGATTTTCTAAAGACTTATATTCACTTCAATTTTCAACAGATTTTCTGAAGACTCATATTCACTTCAAATTTCATCAGATTTTATGAAGACTTATATTCACTTCAAAGTTCACCAGATTATCTTAAGATTTCTGTTCACTTCAATTTTCACCAGATTTTCTGAAGACTTATATTCACTTCAATTTTCAACTGATTTTCTGAAGAATTTTATTCATCTCAAATTGCATCAGATTTTCTTAAGACTTATATACACTTCAAATTTCATCAGATTATCTTAAGATTTATGTTCACTTCAATTTTCACCAGATTTTCTAAAGACTTATATTCACCTCAATTTTCACCTGATTTTCAGAAGACTTATCTTCACTTCAAATTTCATCTGATTTTCTGAAGACTTATATTCTATTCAAATTTCATCAAATTATCTTAATATTTATATACACTTCAAATTTCATCAGATTATCTTAAGATTTCTCTTCACTTCAACTTTCACCAGATTTTCTGAAGACTTATATTCACTTCAAATATCATCTGATTTTCTGAAAACTTATATTAACTTTAAATTTCATCAGATTATCTTAAGATTTCACTTCACTTCAACTTTCATCAGATTTTCTAAAGACTTATATTCACTTCAATTTTCACATGATTTTCCGAAGACTTATATTGACTTCAAATATGATCAGATTTTCTGAAGACTTATATTCAATTCAAATTTCATCAGATTATCTTAAGATTTATATTCACTTCAACTTTCACCAGATTTTCTAAAGATTATATTCACTTCAATTTTCACCTGATTTTCTGAAGACTTATATTCACTTCGATTTTAAACAGATTCTCTGAAGACTTATATTCACTTCAAATTTCATCAGATTATCTTAAGATTTATATTCACTTCAACTTTCACCAGATTTTCTAAAGACCTATATTCACTTCAATTTCACTTGATTTTCTGAAGACTTATATTCACTTCAAATTTCATCAGATTTTCTGAGACTTATATTCAATTCAAATTTCATCAGATTTTCTATAGATTATATTCACTTCAATTTACACCTGATTTTCTAAAGACTTATATTCACTTCAATTTTCAACAGATTTTCTGAAGACTCATATTCACTTCAAATTTCATCAGATTTTATGAAGACTTATATTCACTTCAAAGTTCACCAGATTATCTTAAGATTTCTGTTCACTTCAATTTTCACCAGATTTTATGAAGACTTATATTCACTTCAATTTTCAACTGATTTTTTGAAGCATTTTATTCATCTCAAATTGCATCAGATTTTCTTAAGAGTTATATACACTTCAAATTTCATCAGATTATCTTAAGATTTATGTTCACTTCAACTTTCACCAGATTTTCTAAAGACTTATATTCATTTCAATTTTAACCTGATTTTCTGAAGACTTATATTCACTTCAAATTTCATCAGATTTTCTGAAGACTTATATTCAATTCAAATTTCATCAGATTATCTTAAGATTTATATTCACTTCGCCTTTCCCCAGATTTTCTAAAGATTATATGCACTTCAATTTTCCACTGATTTTCTGAAGACTTATATTCACTTCGACTTTCAACAGATTTTCTGAAGACTTATATTCACTTTAAATTTCATCAGATTTTTGGAAGACGTATATTCACTTCAAATTTCATCAGATTATCTTAAGATTTATGTTCACTTCAACTTTCACCTGATTTTCTAAAGACTATATTCACTTCAATTTTAACCTGAGTTTCTAAAGACTTATATTCATTTCAAATTTCATAAGATTTTCTGAAGATTTATATTCAATTAAAATTTCATAACATTATCTTAAGATTTATGTTCACTTCAATTTTCACCAGATTTTCTAAAGACTTATATTCACTTCAATTTTCACTTGATTTTCAGAAGACTTATATTCACTTCAAATTTCATCAGATTTTCTGAGACTTATATTCAATTCAAATTTCATCAGATTTTCTATAGATTATATTCACTTCAATTTACACCTGATTTTCTAAAGACTTATATTCACTTCAATTTTCAACAGATTTTCTGAAGACTCATATTCACTTCAAATTTCATCAGATTTTATGAAGACTTATATTCACTTCAAAGTTCACCAGATTATCTTAAGATTTCTGTTCACTTCAATTTGACCAGATTTTCTGAAGACTTATATTCACTTCAATTTTCAACTGATTTTCTGTAGAATTTTATTCATCTCAAATTGTATCAGATTTTCTTAAGACTTATATACACTTAAAATTTCATCAGATTATCTTAAGATTTATGTTCACTTCAACTTTCACCAGATTTTCTAAAGACTTATATTCACTTCAATTTTCACCTGATTTTCTGAAGACTTATCTTCACTTGAAATTTCATCTGATTTTCTGAAGACTTATATTCTATTCAAATTTCGTCAAATTATCTTAATATTTATATACACTTCAAATTTCATCAGATTATCTTAAGATTTATGTTCCCTTCAACTTTCACCAGATTTTCTGAAGACTTATATTCACTTCAAATTTCATCTGATTTTCTGAAAACTTATATTAACTTCAAATTTCATCAGATTATCTTAAGATTTCACTTCACTTCAACTTTCATCAGATTTTCGAAAGATTTATATTCACTTCAATTTTCACATGATTTTCTGAAGACTTATATTGACTTCAAATATCATCAGATTTTCTGAAGACTTATATTCAATTCAAATTTCATCAGATTATCTTAAGATTTATATTCACTTCAACTTTCACCAGATTTTGTAAAGATTATATTCACATCAATTTTCACCTGATTTTCTGAAGACTTATATTCACTTCGATTTTAAAAAGATTCTCTGAAGACTTATATTCACTTCAAATTTCATCAGATTTTCTAAAGACTTATATTCACTTCAAATTTTATCAGATTATCTTATGATTTATGTTCACTTCAATTTTCACCAGATTTTTTGAATACTTATATTCACTTCAATTTTTAACAGATTTTTTGAAGACTTATATTCACGTCAAATTTTATCAGATTTTCTGAAGACTTATATTCACTTCAAATTTGATCAGATTTTCTGAAGACTTATATTCACTTCAAATTTCATCAGATTTTCTGAAGACTTCTATTCACTTCAAATTTCATCAGATTATCTTCAGATTTATGTTCACTTCAACTTTCACTAGATTTTCTAAAGACTTATATTCACTTCAATTTTCACTTGATTTTCTGAAGACTTATATTCACTTCAAATTTCATCAGATTTTCTGAGACTTATATTCAATTCAAATTTCATCAGGTTATCTTAAGATTTATATTCACTTCAACTTTCACCAGATTTTCTAAAGATTATATTCACTTTAATTTTCACCTGATTTTCTGAAGACTTATATTCACTTCGATTTTCAACAGATTTTCTGAAGAGTTATATTCACTTCAAATTTCATCAGATTTTCTGAGACTTATATTCAATTTAAATTTCATCAGATTATCATTAAGATTTATATTCACTTCAACTTTCACCAGATTTTCTATAGATTATATTCACTTCAATTTACACCAGATTTTCTGAAGACTTATATTCACTTATATTTTCAACTGATTTTCTGAAGAATTTTATTCATCTCAAATTACATCATATTTTCTTAAGAATTATATACACTTCAAATTTCATCAGATTATCTTAAGATTTATGTTCACTTCAACTTTCACCAGATTTTCTAA
The DNA here is from genome assembly GCA_021764765.1 of Vicia sativa. NCBI lineage: Eukaryota > Viridiplantae > Streptophyta > Magnoliopsida > Fabales > Fabaceae > Vicia > Vicia sativa. The sequence goes on along the minus strand of CM038793.1, from coordinate 176,680,376 downwards.
AGACTTATATTCACTTCAATTTTCACCTGATTTTCTGAAGACTTATATTCACTTCAAATTTCATCTGATTTTCTGAAGACTTATATTCTATTCAAATTTCATTAAATTATCTTAATATTTATATACACTTCAAATTTCATCAGATTATCTTAAGATTTCTCTTCACTTCAACTTTCACCAGATTTTCAAAAGACTTATATTCACTTCAATTTTCACTTGATTTTCTGAAGAGTTATATTGACTTCAAATATCATCAGATTTTCTGAAGTCTTATATTCAATTCAAATTTCATCAGATTATCTTAAGATTTATATTCAGTTAAACTTTCACCAGATTTTCCAAAGATTATATTCACTTCAATTTTCACCTGATTTTCTGAAGACTTATATTCACTTCAATTTTCAACAGATTTTCTGAAGACTTATATTCACTTCAAATTTCATCAGATTATCTTAAGATTTATGTTCACTTCAACTTTCACCAGATTTTCTAAACACTTATATTCACTTCAATTTTCAGCTGATTTTTTGAAGACTTATATTCACTTCGAATTTCATCAGATTCTCTGAAGATTTATATTCAAATAAAATTTCATCAGATTATCTTAAGATATATATTAAGTCCAATTTTCACTAGATCTTTTGAATACTTATATTCACTTCAATTTTCAACAGATCCTTTGAAGACTTATATTCACCTAAAATTTCATCAGATTTTCGGAAGACTTATATTCAGTTCAAATTTTATCAGATTATCTTAAGATTTATGTTCACTTCAACTTTCACCAGATTTTCTAAAGAGTTATATTTTGTTCAATTTTCACTTGATTTTCTGAAGACTTATATTCACTTCAAATTTCATCAGATTTTCTGAGACTTATATTCAATTCAAATTTCATCAGATTATCTTAAGATTTATATTTACTTCAACTTTCACCAGATTTTCTATAGATTATGTTCACTTCAATTTTCGCCAGATTTTCTGAAGACTTATATTCACTTCAATTTTCAACTGATTTTCTGAAGAATTTTATTCATCTCAAATTGCATCAGATTTTCTTAAGACTTATATACACTTCAAATTTCATCAGATTATCTTAAGATTTATGGTCACTTCAACTTTCACCAGATTTTCTAAAGACTTATATTCACTTCGATTTTCAACAGATTTTCTGAAGACTTATATTCACTTCAATTTCATCAGATTTTCCAAAGATTATATTCACTTCAACTTTCACCAGATTTTCTAAAGACTTATATTCACTTCAATTTTCATCTGATTTTCTGAAGATTTATATTCACTTAAAATTTTATCAGATTTTCTGAAGACTTATATTCAGTTCAAATTTCATCAGATTATCTTAAGACTTATGTTCACTTCAACTTCACAAGATTTTCTAAAGACTTATGTTCACTTAAAATGTCACCAGATTTTCTGAAGACTTATATGTTCACTTCAACTTTCACCCAGTTTTCTAAAGATTTATATTCACTTCAATTTTCACCTGATTTTCTGAAGACTTAAATTCACTTCAAATTTCATCAGATTTTCTGAAGACTTATATTCACTTCAAATTTCATCAGATTATCTTAAGATTTACGTTCACTTTAATTTTCACAAGATTTTTTGAAGACTTATATACACTTCAATTTTAAACAGATTTTTTGAAGACTTATATTCACCTCAAATATCATCAGATTATCTGAAGACTTATAATCACTTAAAATTTCATTAGATTTTCTGAAGACTTATATTCACTTCAAATTTCATCAGATTATCTTAAGATTTATATTCACTTCAACTTTCACCAGATTTTATAAAGATTATATTTACTTCAATTTTTCCGTAATTTTTTGAAGACTTATATTCACCTCAAATTTCATCAGATTTTCTGAAGACTTATATTCACTTCAAATTTCATCAGATTATCTTAAGATTTATGTTCACTTCAACTTTCACCAGATTCTCTAAACACTTATATTCACTTCAATTTTCAACTGATTTTTTGAAGACTTATATTCACTTCGAATTTCACCAGATTTTCTAAAGACTTATATTCACTTCAATTTCACCCGATTTTCTGAAGACTTATCTTAAGATTTATGTTCACTTCAATTTTCACCAGATTTTTTGAAGACTTTTATTCCCTTCAATTTTCAACAGATTTTTTGAAGTCTTATATTCACATCAAATTTTATCAGATTTTTTGAAGACTTATATTCACTCTAAATTTCTTCAGATTATCTTAAGATTTATGTTCACTTCAACTTTCACACGATTTTCTAAACACTTATATTCACTTCAAATTTCCATAGATTATCTTAACATTTATGTTCACTTCAAATTTCACTGGATTTTCTAAAGATTTATATTCACTAAAATTTTAACCTGATTTTTTGAAGACTTATATTCACTTCAAATTTCATCAGATTTTTTGAAGACTTATATTCACTTCAAATTTCATAATATTTTCTGAAGATTTATTTTCACTTCAATTTTCACCAGATTTTTTGAAGACCTATATTCACTTCACTTTTCAACAGATTTTTTGAATACATATATTCGCCTCAAATTTTATCAGATTTTCTAAAGACTTATATTCACTTCAAATTTCATCAGATTATCTTAAGATTTATGTTCATTTCAACTTTCACCAGATTTTCTAAAGACTTATATTCACTTCAATTTTCATCTGATTTTCTGAAGATTTATATTCACTTAAAACTTTATCAGATTTTCTGAAGACTTATATTCAGTTCAAATTTCATCAGATTATCTTAAGATTTATGTTCACTTCAACTTCACGAGATTTTCTAAAGACTTATGTTCACTTAAAATGTCATCAGATTTTCTGAAGACATATATTCAATTGAAATTTCAACAGAATATCTTAAGATTTATGTTCACTTCAACTTTCACCCAATTTTCTAAAGATTTATATTCACTTCAATTTTCACCTGATTTTCTGAAGACTTAAAGTCACTTCAAATTTCATCAGATTTTCTGAAGACATATATTCACTTCAAATTTCATCAGATTATCTTAAGATTTACGTTCACTTTAATTTTCACAAGATTTTTTGAAGACTTATATACACTTCAATTTTAAACAGATTTTTTGAAGACTTATATTCACCTCAAATATCATCAGATTTTCTAAAGACTTATAATCACTTAAAATTTCATTAGATTTTCTGAAGACTTATATTCACTCCAAATTTCATCAGATTATCTTAAGATTTATATTCACTTCAACTTTCACCAGATTTTATAAAGCTTATATTTACTTCAATTTTCCCCTAATTTTTTGAAGACTTATATTCACCTCAACTTTCATCAGATTTTCTGAAGACTTATATTCACTTCAAATTTCATCAGATTATCTTAAGATTTATGTTCACTTTAACTTTCACCAGATTCTCTAAACACTTATATTCACTTCAATTTTCAACTGATTTTTTGAAGACTTATATTCACTTCGAATTTCACCAGATTTTCTAAAGACTTATATTCACTTCAATTTCACCCGATTTTTTGAAGACTTATCTTAAGATTTATGTTCACTTCAATTTTCACAAGATTTTTTGAAGACTTTTATTCCCTTCAACTTTCAATAGATTTTTTGAAGTCTTATATTCACATCAAATTTTATCAGATTTTCTGATGACTTATATTGACTTTAAATTTCATCAGATTATCCTAAGATTTATGTTCACTTCAACTTTCACCAGATTTTCTAAACACTTATATTCACTTCAATTTTCACCTGATTTTCTATGGCCTTATTTTCACTTCAAACTTCATCAGATTTTCTAAAGATTTATATTCATTTAAAATTACATCAAATTATCTGAAGATTTATGTTCACTTCAATTTTCACCAGATTTTTTGAAGACTTATATTCACTTCAATTTTCTACAAATTTTTTGAAGACTTATATTCACCTCAACTTTTATCAGATTTTCTGAAGACATATATTCACTTCAACTTCATCAGATTATCTTAAGATTTATGTTCACTTCAACTTAAACCCAATTCTCTAAAGACTTATATTCACTTCAATTTTCACATGACTTTCTGAAGACTTATATTCACTTCAAATTTCATCAGATTTTCTAAAGACTTATATTCACTTCAACTTTCACCAGATTTTATAAAGATTATCTTCACTTCAATTTTCACCTAATTTTCTGAAGACTTATATTCACTTCAAGTTTCATCAGATTTTCTGAAGACTTATATTCACTTCAAATTTCATCGGATTTTCTGAAGACTTATATTCACTTCAAATTTCATCAGATTATCATAAGATTTATGTTCACTTCAACTTTCACATGATTTTCTAAAGATTTATATTCACTTCAATTTTAACCTGATTTTCTGAAGACTAATATTCACTTCAAATTTCATCAGATTTTCAGAAGACTTATATTCACTTCAAATTTCATCAGATTATGTTAAGATTTATGTTCAAATTAATTTTCACAAGAATTTTTGAAGACTTATATATACTTCAATTTTAAACAGATTTTTTTGAAGACTTATATTCACCTCAAATTTCATCAGATTTTCTGAAGACTTATATTCACTTAAAATTTCATTAGATATTCTGAAGACTTATATTCACTTCAAATTTCATCAGATTATCTTAAGATTTATATTCACTTCAACCTTCACCATATTTTATAAAGATTATATTCACTTCAATTTTCCCCTAATTTTCTGAAGACTTATATTCACTTCAAGTTTCATCAGATTTTTTGAAAACTTATATTCACTTCAAATTTCATCAGATTTTATGAAGACTTATATTCACTTCAATTTTCGCCTGATTTTCTGAAGACTTATATTCACTTCAAATTTCATCAAATTTTCTGAAGATTTATATTCACTTCAAATTTCATCAGATTATCTTAAGATTTATGTTCACTTCCATTTTCACCAGATTTTTTTAAGACTTATATTCACTTCAATTTTCAACAGATTTTTTGAAGACTTATATTCACCTCAAACTTTATCAGATTTTCTGAAGACTTATATTCATTCATATTTCATCAGATTATCTTAAGATTTATGTTCACTTCAACTTTCACCAGATTTTCTAAACACTTATATTCACTTCAAATTTCCTTAGATTATTAACATTTATGTTCACTTCAAATTTCACTGGATTTTCTAAAGATTTATATTCACTAAAATTTTAACCTGAATTTTTGAAGACTTATATTCACTTCAAATTTCATCAGATTTTCTGAAGACTTATATTCAATTCAAATTTCATCAGATTATCTTAAGATTTATATTCACTTCAACTTTCACCAGATTTTCTAAAGATTATATTCACTCAGATTTTCTCCTGATTTTCTGAAGACTTATTTTCACTTCAATTTTCACCTGGTTTTCTGAAGACGTATATTCACCTCAAATTTCATAATATTTTCTGAAGATTTATTTTCACTTCAATTTTCACCAGATTTTTTGAAGACCTATATTCACTTCACATTTCAACAGATTTTTTGAATACATATATTCACCTCAAATTTTATCAGATTTTCTAAAGACTTATATTCACTTCAAATTTCATCAGATTATCTTAAGATTTACGTTCATTTCAACTTTCACCAGATTTTCTAAAGACTTATATTCACTTCAATTTTCATCTGATTTTCGGAAGATTTATATTCACTTAAAATTTTATCAGATTTTCTGAAGACTTATATTCAGTTCAAATATCATCAGATTATCTTAAGATTTATGTTCACTTCAACTTCACAAGATTTTCTAAAGACTTATGTTCACTTAAAATGTCATCAGATTTTCTGAAGACATATATTCATTTTAAATTTCAACAGAATATCTTAAGATTTATGTTCACTTCAACTTTCACCCAATTTTCTAAAGATTTATATTCACTTCAATTTTCACCTGATTTTCTGAAGACTTAAATTCACTTCAAATTTCATCAGATTTTATGAAGACTTATATTCACTTCAAATTTCATCAGATTATCTTAAGATTTACGTTCACTTTAATTTTCACAAGATTTTTTGAAGACTTATATACACTTCAATTTTAAACAGATTTTTTGAAGACTTATATTCACCTCAGATATCATCAGATTTTCTGAAGACTTATAATCACTTAAAATTTCATTAGATTTTCTGAAGACTTATATTCACTTCAAATTTCATCAGATTATCTTAAGATTTATATTCACTTCAACTTTCACCAGATTTTATAAAGATTATATTTACTTCAATTTTCCCCTAATTTTTTGAAGACTTATATTCACCTCAAATTTCATCATATTTTCTGAAGACTTATATTCACTTCAAATTTCATCAAATTATCCTAAGATTTATGTTCACTTCAACTTTCACCAGATTTACTAAAGACTTATATTCACATCAATTTTCACCTGATTTTCTATGGCCTTATTTTCACTTCAAATTTCATCAGATTTTCTAAAGATTTATATTCACTTAAAATTACATCAAATTATCTGAAGATTTATGTTCACTTCAATTTTCACCAGATTTTTTGAAGACTTATATTCACTTAAATTTTCTACAAATTTTTTGAAGACTTATATTCACCTCAACTTTTATCAGATTTTCTGAAGACTTATATTCTATTCAAATTTCATCAGATTAACTTAAGATTTATGTTCACTTCAACTTCACCAGATTTTCTAAAGACTTATGTTCACTTAAAATGTCATCAGATATTCTGAAGACATATATTCACTTCAACTTCATCAGATTATCTTAAGATTCATGTTCACTTCAACTTAAACCCAATTCTCTAAAGACTTATATTCACTTCAATTTTCACATGACTTTCTGAAGACTTATATTCACTTCAAATTTCATCAGATTTTCTAAAGACTTATATTCACTTCAACTTTCACCAGATTTTATAAAGATTATCTTCACTTCAATTGTCACCTAATTTTCTGAAGACTTATATTCACTACAAGTTTCATTAGATTTTCTGAAGACTTATATTCACTTCAAATTTCATCAGATTTTCTGAAGACTTATATTCACTTCAAATTTCATCAGATTATCTTAAGATTTATGTTCACTTCAACTTTCACATGATTTTCTAAAGATTTATATTCACATCAATTTTAACCTGATTTTCTGAAGACTAATATTCACTTCAAATTTCATCAGATTTTCTGAAGACTTATATTCACTTCAAATTTCATCAGATTATCTTAAGATTTATGTTCAAATTAATTTTCACAAGAATTTTTGAAGACTTATATATACTTCAATTTTAAACATATTTTTTGAAGACTTATATTCACCTCAAATTTCATCAGATTTTCTGAAGACTTATATTCACTTAAAATTTCATTAGATTTTCTGAAGACTTATATTCACTTCAAATTTCATCAGATTATCTTAAGATTTATATTCACTTCAACCTTCACCAGATTTTATAAAGATTATATTCACTTCAATTTTCCCCTAATTTTCTGAAGACTTATATTCACTTCAAGTTTCATTAGATTTTTTGAAAACTTATATTCACTTCAAATTTCATCAGATTTTCTGAAGACTTATATTCACTTCAATTTTCACCCGATGTTCTGAAGACTTAAATTCACTTCAAATTTCATCAAATTTTCTGAAGATTTATATTCACTTAAAATTTCATCAGATTATCTTAAGATTTATGTTCACTTCAATTTTCACCAGATTTTTTTAAGACTTATATTCACTTCAATTTTCAACAGATTTTTTGAAGACTCATATTCACCTCAAACTTTATCAAATTTTCTGAAGACTTATATTCATTCATATTTCATCAGATTATCTTAAGATTTATGTTCACTTCACCTTTCACCAGATTTTCTAAAGACTTATGTTCATTTCAAATTTCATCAGTTTTTTTGAAGACTTATATTCACTTCAAATTTTTACGGATTATCTTAAGATTTATGTTCACTTCAACTTTCACAAGATTTTCTAAAGACTTATATTCACTTCAATTTGATTTTCTGAAGACTCATATTCACTTCAAATTTCATCAGATTTTCTGAAGAGTTATATTCACTTCAAATTTCATCAGATTATCTAAAGATTTATGTTCACTTCAACTTTCACAAGATTTTCTAAAGACTTATATACACTTCAATTTTCAATAGATTTTTTTAAGACTTATATTCACCTCAAATTTCATCAGATTTTCTGAAGACTTATATTCTCTTAAAATTTCATCAGCTTATCTTAAGATTTATGTTCACTTCAACTTTCACCAGATTTTTTGAAGACTTATATTCACTTCAATTTTCAACAAACTTATATAAACAACAAATTTTATCAGATTTTCTAAAGATTTATATTTACTTCAAATTTCATATGATTTTCTGAAGACTTATATTCACTTCAAATTTCATCAGATTTTCTGAAGACTTATATTCACTTCAAATTTCATCAGATTATCTTAAGATTTATGTTCACTTCAACTTTCACATGATTTTCTAAAGATTTATATTCACATCAATTTTAACCTGATTTTCTGAAGACTAATATTCACTTCAAATTTCATCAGATTTTCTGAAGACTTATATTCACTTCAAATTTCATCAGATTATCTTAAGATTTATGTTCAAATTAATTTTCAAGAATTTTTGAAGACTTATATATACTTCAATTTTAAACAGATTTTTGAAGACTTATATTCACCTCAAATTTCATCAGATTTTCTGAAGACTTATATTCACTTAAATTTTCAACAGATTTTCTGAAGACTTATATTCACTTCAAATTTCATCAGATTCTCTTAAGATTTATGTTCACTTCAACTTTCATCAGATTTTCTAAAGACTTATATTCACTTCAATTTTCACCTGATTTTCTTAAGACTTATATTCACTTCAAATTTCATCTAATTTTCTGAAAACTTATATTCACTTCAAATTACATATGATTATCTTAAGATTTCTGTTCACTTCAATTTACCCCAGATTTTCTAAAGACTTATATTCACTTCAATTTTCACTTGATTTTCTAAAGACTTATATTCACTTCAAATTTCATCAGATTTTCTGAAGACTTATATTCAATTCAAATTTCATCAGATTATCTTAAGATTTAAATTCACTTCAACTTTCACCAGATTTTCTAAAGATTATATTCACTTCAATTTTCACCTGATTTTCTGAATACTAATATTCACTTTAATTTTCATCATATTTTCTAAAAACTTATATTCAATTCAATTTTCATCAAATTATCTTAAGCTTTATGTTCACTTCAACTTTCACCATATTTTCTAAAGGCTTAATCATAGACTATTTCTATATTTGTTATATTTTTATAATAACAAAATTATAAATTATAAATTACCTCACAAAATATTTTAATTTTTAATGATTTTTTCAATATATTAATTATCATACAATCATACAATAGAAACAAGTAAGATGAGATCTTTGGCAATAATTTTCCAGATACATCACAATAATTTTCCAGATTTTTTGTACCAAATTCTATTTTCCAGATATTTTGTATCAAATTCTATAGTATAAATATATATAAATAGGAATAAGATTCTTAATCGAACTCCTAATTTTGAGTTTTGATTTTTGTTTTGAATATTTATTGGTCTCTCGAACGGAGAGAAAACTAAAGGGATTATGTGAAACCTTGATGGAAGATATAAGGACCCTCTCAACGATGTTGCTGGAAGTTAAGGACTTTTCTTTGGTAGAGAATAAGTTACAAATACTTAACTTATATAGATGCTACCTTTAATTTATTTTTGAAATTTTTGTATAGGTCAACGATGTTCCAAGTGTCAATCTCTCTTGCATTCTCTTGTTTTATTGTTGTTATAAAAGGAAAGTTTGTCTTACTTTAATTCTATTAATTATTAATTAATGTAAATTAAATAAATATTAATAAAAATGCAAAAAAAAAAATGCAACCCAAACAGGTGAGTTGGAATAAACAAAAAAATTTAAACCCCTTTGTCTTCTTCACTTCCTTTCACATTAAAAAACTATCTCTCTTCATTCTTCTTAATTCTTTCCATAATCTCCTCTTCTACAAAATCAAAAACACCACATAAACCCTATTCAACCACTACCGTCTACGTTCTGCTGTTAATCTGAACGATTTGGTCTGTCTGTTAATAATCCGAAGGATTGTGGGAATGAAAATGAGAAAAAGCCAATTTAGATTCTTGATTTTGCGTAAACCAGAAAATATTTCTGTAGCAGTGATGTTTGAATATTTGTATACCTAAATATTTTAAGTATATAAGTGTAGCATTTGGCTTTGTCACTTAAAATTAGAATTTTTAAATTTTTGTATATATTTCACGTAATTAATTCATCCAAATGGTATAAATTAGATTTTGATTTATTTCAATAATATATGTTAATAATAATACTTTAAATCATAACATTCATTTTAATGACAATATTAAATCAAATTATTTTATAGATCCTAGATTGTTTCTATATATTTATTGTATTTTATAATAAGTAAATAAAATCGATGATTTCAATGGTTAAGAACTCTAAAGCACAATATTTACTTTAATGACATTAATAAATCAAATTAGTTTACTAATCATACACTATTTCTATATTTGTTATATTTTTATAATAACAAACTGATTAATTATAAATTACCTCACAAAAAATTTTAATTTTTTAATATATTAATTATCATACATTCATACAATAGAAAAAAAGCGAGATGAGATCTTTGGCAAGTTTGCCAAGTGTCAATCTCTCATGCATTCTCATTTTATATTGTTGCCATAAAAGGAAAGTTTGTCTTACGTTAATTCTATTATTTATTAATTATTTTAAATTAAATAAATATTAATAAAAATGCAAAAATAAAAAAGTTTGTTATGAACACGTTAAATCATGTATGCTTGGACAACTCAATAGTTTCTTTGAAAAATGCAGAGTCATTGATATCAATTGGAACCCAAACAGGTGAGTTGGGACAAGCAACAAAAATTTGAACCTCAAAGTTTGAATCCTAAACCCTCTAGGATACATCACAATAATTTTCCAGATATTTTGTATCAAATTCTATTTTCCAGATATTTCGTATCAAATTGTATAGTATAAATATATATAAATAGGAACAAGATTCTTAATCGCACTCCTAATTTTGAGTTTTGATTTTTGTTTTGAATATTTATAGGTCTCTCGAACGGAGAGAAAACTAAAGGGATTATGTGAAACCTTGATGGAAGATATAAGGACCCTCTTAACGATGATATTGGAAGTTAAGGACTTTTCTTTGGTAGAGAATAAGTTACAGATACTTAACTAATATAGATGCTACCTTTAATTTATTTTTGAAATTTTTGTATAGGTTAGCGACCATAATTGGATAGTATTTATGAATCATTGAGCGAGATCCAATGGTGGTGGTTGCTGACCAAACATTTTGAGATGAAATGATTCAAAAACACTATGTGCAACTTGGAGTCCCATGCCAATGGGAGTTGCATGCTAGAATAGAGATTATGCTCCCCTCAAAGCCAACTAATTGAATTCTCTGTTAACAAAAGTTGATTTTATACCCCTTTTATCTATCTGTTTGATTTCGATGTCATGAAAAACAGACTACAAAGTAACACAATATACTGAAAATATGAAAAATAAAGATATGAAAAATTTAGTAAATTTGCATTTTAAATAGCTGTGTGAATGGAAATTAGATATAAGAAGAGAATAATTTGGTCTGGCGGTTAATCTGAACGAGTTGGTCTGTCTGTTAATAATCTGATGGATTGTGTGAATGAAAATGAGATACAAGAAGCCAATTTAGATTCTTTATTTTGCGTAAACCAGAAAATGTTTATCTAGCACTGATGTTTAAATATTTGTATACCTAAATATTTTAATTGTATGATTGTAGCATTTGGCTTTGTCACTTAAAATTAGAATTTTTAAATTTTTGTTGTTCTTAAACGTAATTAATTCATCCAAATGGTATAAATTAGATTTTCATTTATTTTAATAATATATGTTAGTAATAAAACTTTAAATCATAACATTCATTTTAATTACAATATTAAATCAAATTGTTTTATCGATCCTAGATTGTTCTATACATTTATTGTATTTTATAATAAGAAAATAAAATCGATGATTTCAATGGTTAAGAATGACATTAATAAATCAAATTAGTTTATTAATCATAGACTATTTATACATTTGTTATATTTTATAATCACAAAAGATTTTAATTTTTAATTACTGTTTTAATATATTAATTATCATACAATAGAAAAAAGCAAGTTGAGATCTTTGGCAAGTTTTCCAAGTGTCAATCTCTCATGCATTCTCTTTTTTTTATTGTTGTTATATAAGGAAAGTTTTCTTACTTTAATTTTATTAATTATTAATCAATATTAAATAAATATTAATAAAAATGCAAAAAAAAAAAATGCAACCCAAACAGGTGAGTTGGGAGAAACAAAAAAATTTAAACCCCTTTGTCTTCTTCACTTCCTCTTCACATTTAAAACCACCGTCTGTCTGTTAATAATCCGAAGGATTGTGTGAATGAAAATGAGAAGAAGCCAATTTAGGTTCTTAATTTTGCGTAAACCAGAAAATATTTCTGTAGCAGTGATGTTTGAATATTTGTATACCTAAATATTTTAAGCGTATGAGTGTAGCATTTGACTTTGTCACTTAAAATAAGAATTTTTAAATTTTTGTATATATTTCACGTAATTAATTCATCCAAAGGGTATAAATTAGATTTTGATTTATTTCAATAATATATGTTAATAATAATACTTTAAATCATAACATTCATTTTAATAACAATATTATATCAAATTGTTTTATCGATCCTAGATTGTTCTATACATTTATTGTATTTTATAATAAGAAAATAAAATCGATGATTTAAACTATTAAGAACACTTAATCATACATTTACTTTAATGACATTAATAAATCAAATTAGTTTACTAATCATACACTATTTCTATATTTGTTATATTTTTTAATAACAAACTTATTAATTATAAATTACCTCACAAAAAATTTTAATTTTTTAATATTTTTTTAATGTATTAATTATCATACATTCATACAATAGAAAAAAACCAAGACGAGATCTTTGGCAAGTTTGCCAAGTGTCAATCTCTCATTATGAACACGTTAAATCATGTATGCTTTGACAACTCAATAGTTTCTTCGAAAAATGCAGAGTCATTGATATCAATTGGAACCCAAACAGGTGAGTTGGCAGAAGCAACCAAAATTTGAACCTCAAAGTTTGAATCCTAAACCCTCTAGGATACATCACAAGAATTTTCCAGATATTTTGTATCAAATTCTATTTTCCAGATATTTTGTATCAAATTCCATTGTATAAATATATATATAAATAGGAACAAGATTCTTAATCGCACTCCTAATTTTGAGTTTTGATTTTTGTTTTGAATGTTTTTAGGTGTTTGAACTGCGGGAAAACTAAAGGGATTATGTGAAACCTTGATGGAAGATATAAGGACCCTCTTAACGATGATAGGAAGTTAAGGACTTTTCTTTGGTAGAGAATAAGTTACAGATACTTAACTAATTTAGGTGCTACCTTTAATTTATCTTTGAAATTTTTGTATAGGTTAGCGACCATAAGTGGATAGTATTGTGGTTGTAGGTGACCATACATTTTGAGATGAAAAGATTTAAAAACACTGAGCTGGGAGTTGCATGCCAGAATATAGATTATGCTCCCCTCAAAGCCTACTAATTGAATTCTCTGTTAACAAAAGTTGATTTTATACCGCTTTTATCTGTTTGATTACGATGTCATGAAAAACAGACTACAAAGTAACACAATCTAATGAAAATATGAAAAATAAAGATGTGAAAAATTTAGTAAATTTGCATTTTAAACCGCTGTGTGAATGGAAATAAGATATAAGAAGAGAATAATTTGGTCTGGCGGTTAATCTAAACGATTTGGTCTGTCTGTTAATAATCCGAAGGATTGTGTGAATGAAAATGAGATACAAGAAGCCAATTTAGATTCTTGATTTTGCGTAAACCATAAAATATTTATGTAGCAGTGATGTTTAAATATTTGTATACCTAAATATTTTAATTGTATGACTGTAGCATTTGGCATTGTCACTTAAAATTAGTAATTAATTCATCCAAATGTTATAAATTAGATTTTCATTTATTTTAATAATATATGTTAGTAATAAAACTTTAAATCGTAACATTCATTTTATGACAATATTAAATCAAATTGTTTTATCGATCCTAGATAGTTCTATACATTTATTGTATTTTATAATAAGAAAATAAAATCAATGATTTCAATGGTTAAGAATGACATTAATAAATCAAATTAGTTTATTAATCATAGACTATTTCTACATTTGTTATATTTTATAATCACAAACTTATTAATTTTAAATTACCTCACAAAAGATTTTAATTTTTAATTACTGTTTTAATATATTAATTATCATACAATAGAAAAAAGCAAGTTGAGATCTTTGGTAAGTTTTCCAAGTGTCAATCTCTCATGCATTCTCTTTTTTTATTGTTGCTATATAAGGAAAGTTTGTCTTACTTTAATTTTATTAATTATTAATTAATATTAAATAAATATTAATAAAAATGCAAAAAAAAAAATGCAACCCAAACAGGTGAGTTGGGAGAAACAAAAAAATTTAAACCCCTTTGTCTTCTTCACTTCCTCTTCACATTAAAAAACTATCTCTCTTCATTAAACCCTAATCAACCACCACCGTCTACGTTCTGCCGTTAATCTGAACGATTTGGTCTGTCTGTTAATAATCTGAAGGATTGTGTGAATGAAAATGAGAAGAAGCCAATTCTGAACGATTTGGTCTGTCTGTTAATAATCTGAAGGATTGTGTGAATGAAAATGAGAAGAAGCCAATTTAGATTCTTGATTTTGCGTAAACCAGAAAATATTTCTGTAGAAGTGATGTTTGAATATTTGTATACCGAAATATTTTAAGCGTATGAATTATATTAGATTTTGATTTATTTCAATAATATATGTTAATAATAAAACTTTAAATCATAACATTCATTTTAATGACAATATTAAATCAAATTATTTTATAGATCCTAGATTGTTTCTATATATTTATTGTATTTTATAATAAGTAAATAAAATCGATGATTTCAATGGTTAAGAACTCTAAATCACATTGTTTACTTTAATGACATTAATAAATCAAATTAGTTTACTAATCATAGACTATTTCTATATTTGTTATATTTTTATAATAACAAACTTATAAATTATAAATTACCTCACAAAAGATTTTAATTTTTAATTATTTTTTTAATATATTAATTATCATACAATCATACCATAGAAAAAAGCAAGATGAGGTCTTTGGCAAGTTTGTCAAGTGTCAATCTCTCATGCATTCTCATTTTATATTGTTGCCATAAAAGGAAAGTTTGTCTTACTTTAATTCTATTATTTATTAATTATTTTAAATTAAATAAATATTAATATAAATGCAAAAAAAAAAAAGTTTGTTATGAACACGTTAAATCATGTATGCTTGGACAACTCAATAGTTTCTTTGAAAAATGCAGAGTCATTGATATCCATTGGAACCCAAACAGGGGAGTTGGGAGAAGCAACCAAAATTTGAACCTCAAAGTTTGAATCCTAAACCCTCTAGGATACATCACAATAATTTTCCAGATATTTTGTATCAAATTCTATTTTCCAAATATTTTGTATCAAATTCTATTGTATAAATATATATAAATAGGAACAATATTCTTAATCGCACTCCTAATTTTGAGTTTTGATTTTTGTTTTAAATGTTTTTAGGTCTCTTGAACGGGGAGAAAACTAAAGGATTATGTGAAACCTTGATGGAAGATATAAGGACCCTCTTAACAATGTTGCTGGAAGTTAAGGACTTTTGTTTGGTAGAGAATAAGTTAATTCTAGTGTTTTCTTTAATGTTTATAGTATTTTTCAGTGTTATATTAATAATAATAATATAATTATTCAATATTTTAAAAAATAAACATCATATATATTAAATGAATATCTGCATCCAAATATAGTTGATATGCTTTAATTTTCATAATATTGACATCAAAATTAAAATAACTATATTATATCAATTATAAATTTTAATATTTAAATATTTTAACACTATTTTTCATGAGTCACTAAAGTAATTGTTGGGGAGTATAAAAGACATGTTTGTTAACAAGAAAATATGTTTTATTAATTAATTTTTTACATATTTTTAAATAATATTTAAATAAGCGTAAAAATATTTATAATATATTATATTCTTAAAAAAATGTTTTTAATTTAAAAATATTAACAAAGTACTTACATATTGAACTCCGAATTAACACTTTATACTAATACCTATTAGTTGGGATACTAGCGTCACTCTTAACATATTAATTTAAATGTAACATAATTCAAAAAACAACCATCTTAAAATTATTTTATACTATAAATTATGATGCATTTTAAACTACCAATGATAAAAGGTGAACTGTATGTTTTTTATTTAAATTGAATATTGATCCTCAATCAATTAAATACTATAATTTAAAGTTATCCTATATTTTTATTTTATGTTAAAATAAATTAAAATTTAAAATAATTTATTCTAAGTTTATTAATACTCGACTTAAATTCAAAGAATTTACATTAAAAGATAGTATTTTGTTTTCTTATTTTATTTTTTCTTATTTTATTTTTTTAATCAATTTTAATATTTCAAAATTTAATTATAAAAGTAATTTTCAATCGGTTGTATTAGGTCAAACAAAATAAAATATACAATATATATATATATATATATATATATATATATATATATATATTCTGCGAAAAATTAGACAAATATATTCTACAATATATATGAAAAATTATGAGACAAATATTTGCCACGGACAAAAAAAAGTTACATAAAAAATATATTAGACAAATATAAAAAGTTCTAATTCCATGTGACTAAAGACCACCAATCTAAGCTCTATCTGTTTCAGAAATTTAACGATAAATGGGGTGTAAGTGCACAAACCTAGATGGGGTTAATTCATGATTATGACCCTCCTCATAAAATGACACTACATATATACCAGTTTTGGCTTTGTAGTGCACACGAAGCCTAGTTGCGCATTTAGTATGGGTTTGACGTTTGTGACCTCTTTTCCTATCTAACCTACTTAAGTGTTTATTCTCTCTTGAACCATGCTTGTTGCATACAAACTGCATCCTTATAAACGCATTTAGTATGGGTTTGACGTTCGCCCTCTCCTAATATGACTTTTACTAATGGCAAAACCCTTGCATTTTTCATACTTATAATAAAAATCATGAGCTTCATCAACAGAACCGAAATGCATAGCACGAATTTCATCAGAAGTCATGAAATTAATACTTACCACGTTATCACCTACAACTGCATTTAATTCAATTGAATCATCTTCGTCGTCATTATCAGCCTCGGCTCCATCATCATCATCTGAGTTTTGACAACTGTCACCCTCAATATCATTCAATTTAACATCAGAATAAGTATTACCATCACTAGAATCCACCTCAAATTCATCGTCTGAGTTTTCAATCGTACACGAATTAAAACAACTTTTAACACAACAAATTTGGAATCATTTAAGTTGAAAAACATATACAAAAAACAAATTCAGGCATATTCCCTAATTCCCAAATTGAAATATCCATATACATAAAACAAGTTCAAACAAAAACCCTAATTCCCAAATTGAATTGAATGATGTTGAGTGTGACAGTTATATAAATAATTCTACTCATGAATTTTTTGTATTTACCTTAGCAATTATATTCTCAATACGAATACACGCAAACTGTTGGTGCAAAAGAATAAAAGTGATTGGAATGATGGAAGAATAAAAGAGAATAACGACTACCAAAAAGAGTAAAGAAAAAAGGAATTATGTATTATTAATGAAATAAGAATACCTATTTATACACACAAAAAAAGCCCAAAAGTAAACCCTAATTAAACCTAATCTTGGTGACCAAGATAAAAGATACTAACCGTACAAACTAACAAATACTAAAGTACCCTTAAAACTAAACTTAATAACTAAGGTTAGGAACCAGAACATCATAACATCAAAAGTTCTGGATATGCCTTACTAACATCAAAACTTCTGACTGACCCTCAGAAGTTCTGGATATGAATTATTCTCAACACCATCCCTTAATTCATATCCATCAAAAACTAACAACACCAAATTCATTTCGTAAACAAAGAAACTGGTTGGTTTTGATAGCCTTTGTCAGAACATCTGTCAGCTGCTTCTGGGTGCTACAGTGCAGAACTTCTAACACTCCTTTTTGTACTTGACTTATGAGAAAATGATACTTCGTCTCAATATGCTTGATTCTTCCATGCAATACTGGATTCTTGGCAAGATTGATTGCAAACTT
Source organism: Vicia sativa (assembly GCA_021764765.1). NCBI lineage: Eukaryota > Viridiplantae > Streptophyta > Magnoliopsida > Fabales > Fabaceae > Vicia > Vicia sativa. Next base: position 176,661,910 of record CM038793.1, on the reverse strand, counting down.
GTTATCAATCAACAACTTTAGAGGTTTTTCTATCACAATCTTCAAATCCTCTAGAAGATTTAGAAGCCAAACAACTTGACATGCAACTACAACGCCTGCAATATACTCAGCTTCACATGTTGACAGGGCCACAACAGGTTATTTCTTGGAACTCCAAGAAATAGAACCTCCCAGAAACTTAAACAAGTAGCTAGAGGTACTTCTTCTGTCAACTCTATCTCCACACCAGTCAGAATCAGAATAGCCCACTAGTTTTAGTTCTAACTTCCTTCCAGAGGGAAATAGCACTCCATATTTCAGAGTTCCCTTTATATACCTCAAAATCCTGACAGCATCTTGGTAACGGGACCACTTTGGATTACTCATAAATATGTTGACTATTCCAACTGCATAGCAAATGTCAGGTCTGGTATTGCATAAATACCTAAGAGAACCAACCAACTACTTAAAGGTTGTAGCATCCACAAAATTACCATCAGAGTCAAATTCTAATTTATGATTGGTTTCTGATTGTCTCACAACAAATGTACAATTCTACAACTTAAATTTCTTCAGAAGTTCGAGTTTACACTTCAGCTGATGCAACATGATACCCTCCTTTGAGTACAGAACTTCCATCCCTAGGAAATATAGATTTCCTAGATCTGTCATCTCAAATTCATTCATCAACACTTTCTTGAACTTGGTTATATCTTCTGGACAACTCCCCGTAAGCAATATGTCATCAACATAAAGCCACACTAGAATCATATTGCTTCCAGAATGTTTCACATACACGCCATACTCCATCTCACATTTCTGAAACCCTTGCTTCTTGAAATATGAATCAATGTTCTGATTCCAAGCTTTGGGTGCTTGCTTCAATCCATACAGAGTTTTGTGTAGCTTGTACACCATCCCTTCCTGATTCTTTTTCACGAAGCCAGGAGGTTGTGACACATATACCTCCTCTTGTAATGGACCATTTAGAAATGGTGAGTTCACATCCAAATGCATCAGCGGCTAACTTCTGTTTTCAGCTAAAGCAATCATCAATATGATTGTTTCATGCCTAGCTACAGGAGCAAACAACTCAAAATAATCTAGTCCGGGTTTCTGAAGAAAAACTCTCGCCATTATCCTTGCTTTGTGCTTTCCAACTGATCCATCTGCTTAAGCCTTACCTTAAAAACCCATCTGACGCGAATGGCTTTCTTCTCCCTTGGAAGCTCAGTTAACTTCCAAGTCTTGTTTCCTTCTGAAGCCTTAAGTTCTTTTACAATGGCCTTCATCCATATTTTCTTCTTGAGAACTTCTCCAACTGCCTTTTGTTCAGAATCTCCTTCTGACTCTAGAACTGTATCTCCTTCTAGACTTTCTTTAGAAGTTATAATTCCACCAGAAGTTCCACTTTTGTTAACTTTTGGACCTTATCTAGAACCACCACCTTTAAAAGTTGGATCACCTTCAAAAGCTCTTTCTTCAGAAGTTCCACCTTCAGAATCATGACCACCACCAGAGGCTGGACTACGTTTAGAAGCTCCTCCTTCAGAAGGTCCACCTTTAGAGTCATTGTTATACCCCAAAATTTTCCCTCTTACTTCTCAAGACAATCCACAACTCCATACTCAAGGATTTCACAAGGGTTGACCAGACAAACCCTCTTTTAAGTTATCCATCCAAACTAGGGTTTTGCTCCTCAAGTCAAAATGGATTTCCAGTGCTCTAAATGATCATCATACCCCATAATATGCTTCAAGGGATCACTATATCAAGTTTCAAGCCTTACAAGTCAAAATTGCTCATCGACTTGATCAGACAGCTGAAAATCAACTATATTGGACAAAAAGTCAATTGTGGTCAACATGCAGTCAAACTTCATATTTTTTGGTCAACACCAATATTTTGAAGTGATATTCATCATTTGATTAAGGGTTGATTATGATTCATCAAGAAAAGTCAAGATTTGATCAAAGGTCAATGTTTCCAAATTAGGGTTTTCTAGACAAAAGTCAATAGAACTTTGACCAGGCATAACTGTCACATGCTTTATCAGAAATTTTTCCACAAAAGCTCATTTAAGAGGGAATTAAAGTCTCTACAACTTCATGTCTCACAAGCTTGGGCTAGAAATGCTTCATTTGGAAGTTATGGATCAAAACATTATAGGTCCTTTTAAAAGTCAACAAAAAGTCATCTTTTTGCAAAGAAGTGTTCATGAACATGGAAACTTCAATGAAGATGAAACCAAAAGTGATGTTTATAAGACATCTTGATCTTTCTAAAAAGTCCAAGAACACCAAAAAATGTTAAAAATTGAGCAAGATACAAGTTGTGCAAATTGAGCATTTTTGAGCAGGTGCATAAAGGAAAATACTTGACAAATGCAAATATTTTTCAAATGGGCTTAGAATTTATGATCCAAATCTGATCTTAACATTATCCATAGTCTCTATGCTCCTTGCCACGCCTATTTCCTAATTTATTAGATTTATTTTGGATTTAAAGCATTTAAATTCAATTTTAATTAAATAAAATGCAAAAACAATGTCTACGACAAGTTGGGCTTGATTTCTACTTATCTTGATTACGATGAAGTGAAAAACAGACTACAAAGTAACATAATATAATGAAAATATGAAAAATAAAGATGTGAAAAATTTAGTAAATTTGCATTTTAAACGGCTGTGTGAATGGAAATAAGATATAAGAAGAGAATAATTTGGTCTGGCGGTTAATCTGAACGATTTGGTCTGTCTATTAATAATCCAAAGGATTGTGTGAATGAAAATGAGATACAAGAAGCCAATTTAGATTCTTGATTTTGCGTAAACCAGAAAATACTTATGTAGCAGTGATGTTTAAATATCTGTATACCTAAATATTTTAATTGTATGACAGTAGCATTTGGCTTTGTCACTTAAAAGTAGAATTTTTAACTTTTTGTTGTTCTTAAACGTAATTAATTCATCCAAATGGTATAAATTAGATTTTCATTTATTTCAATAATATATGTTAGTAATAAAACTCTAATTCATAACATTTACTTTAATGACAATATTAAATCAAATTGTTTTATCGATCCTACATTGTTCTATACATTTATTGCATTTTATAATAAGAAAATAAGATCGATGATTTCAATGGTTAAGAATGACAATAATAAATCAAATTAGTTTATTAATCATAGACTATTTCTACATTTGTTATATTTTATAATCACAAACTTATTAATTATAAATTACCTCACAAAAGATTTTAATTTTTAATTACTGTTTTAATATATTAATTATTATACAATAGAAAAAAAGCTATATGAGATCTTTGGCAAGTTTGCCAAGTGCAATCTCTCATGCATTCTCATTTTATATTGTTGCCATAAAAGGAAAGTTTTTCTTACTTTAATTCTATTATTCATTAATTATTTTAAATTAAATAAATATTAATAAAAATGCAAAAAAAAATGTTTGTTATGAACACGTTAAATCATGTACGCTTGGACAACTCAATAGTTTCTTTGAAAAATACAGAGTCATGTATATCAATTGGAACCCAAACAGGTGAGTTGGGAGAAGCAACAAAAATTTGAACCTCAAAGTTTGAATCCTAAACCCTCTAGGATACATCACAATAATATTCCAGATATTTTGTATCAAATTCTATTGTATAAATATATATAAATAGGAACAAGATTCTTAATCGCACTCCTAATTTTGAGTTTTGATTTTTGTTTTGAATGTTTTTAGGTCTCTTGAACGGAGAGAAAACTAAAGGGATTATGTGAAACCTTGATGGAAGATATAAGGAACCTTTTAACGATGTTGCTGGAAGTTAAGGACTTTTCTTTGGCAGAGAATAAGTTACGCATACTTAACTAATATAGATGCTACCTTTAATTTATTTTTGAAATTTTTGTATAGGTTAGCGACCATAATTGGATAGTATTTATGAATCTGTTGAAGCGAGATCCAATGGTGGTGGTTGCTGACCAAACATTTTGAGATGAAAAGATTCAAAAACACTATGTGCAACTTGGAGTCCCATGCCAATGGGAATTGCATGCTAGAGTAGAGATTATGCTCCCCTCAAAGCCAACTAATTGAATTCTCTGTTAACAAAAGTTGATTTTATACCCCTTTTATCTATCTGTTTGATTTCGATGTCATGAAAAATAGACTACAAAGTAACACAATATAATGAAAATATGAAAAATAAAGATGTGAAAAATTTAGTAAATTTACATTTTAAACGGCTGTGTGAATGGAAATAAGATATAAGAATAGAATAATTTTGTCTGGCGGTTAATCTGAACGATTTGGTCTGTCTGTTAATAATCCGAAGGATTGTGTGAATGAAAATGAGATACAAGAAGCAAATTTAGATTCTTGATTTTGCGTAAATCAGAAAATATTTATGTAGCAGTGATGCTTAAATATTTGTATACCTAAATATTTTAATTGTATGATTGTAGCATTTGGCTTTGTCACTTAAAATTAGAATTTTTAAATTTTTGTTGTTCTTAAACGTAATTAATTCATCCAAATGGTATAAATTAGATTTTCATTTATTTCAATAATATATGTTAGTAATAAAACTTTAAATCATAACATTCATTTTAATTACAATATTGAATCAAATTGTTTTATCGATCCTAGATTGTTCTATACATTTCTTGTATTTTATAATAAGAAAATAAAGTCGATGATTTCAATGGTTAAGAATGACATTAATAAATCAAATTAGTTTATTAATCATAGACTATTTCTACATTTGTTATATTTTATAATCACAAACTTATTAAACTTAAATTACCTCACAAAAGATTTAATTTTTAATTACTGTTTTAATATGTTAATTATCATACAATAGAAAAAAGCAAGTTGAGATCTTTGGCAAGTTTTCCAAGTGTCAATCTCTCATGCATTCTCTTTTTTTATTGTTGTTATATAAGGAAAGTTTGTCTTACTTTAATTTTATTAATTATTAATTAATTTAAATTAAATAAATATTAATAAAAATGCAAAAAAAAAATGCAACCCAAACAGGTGAGTTGGAATAAACAAAAAAAATTTAAACCCCTTCGTCTTCTTCACTTCCTCTTCACATTTAAAAACTATCTCTCTTCATTTTTCTTAATTCTTTCCATCATCTCCTCTTCAACAAAATCAAAAACACCACATAAACCCTAATCAACCATCACCGTCTGTTAATAATCCGAAGGATTGTGTTAATGAAAATGAGAAGAAGCCAATTTAGATTCTTGATTTTGCATAAACCAGAAATATTCTGTAGCAGTGATGTTTGAATATTTGTATACCTAAATATTTTAAGCGTATGGGTGTAACATTTGGCTTTGTCACTTAAAATTATAATTTTTAAATTTTTGTATATATTTCACGTAATTAATTCATCCAAATGGTATAAATTAGATTTTGATTTATTTCAATAATATATGTTAATAATAATACTTTAAATCATAACATTCATTTTAATGACAATATTAAATCAAATTGTTTTATCGATCCTAGATTGTTCTATACATTTATTGTATTTTATAATAAGAAAATAAAATCGATGATTTAAGTTGTAAAGAACACTTAATCATACAATTACTTTAATGACATTAATAAATCAAATTAGTTTACTAATCATACACTATTTCTATATTTGATATAAATTTTTAATAACAAACTTATTAATTATAAATTACCTCACAAAAAATTTTAATTTTTTAATATTTTTTTAATATATTAATTATCATACATTCATACAATAGAAAAACAGCTAGATGAGATCTTTGGCAAGTTTGCCAAGTGTCAATCTCTCATGCATTCTCATTTTATATTGTTGCCATAAAAGGAAAGTTTTTCTTACTTTAATTCTATTATTTATTAATTATTTTAAATTAAATAAATATTAATAAAAATGCAAAAAAAAAAAAGTTTGCTATGAACACGTTAAATCATGTACGCTAAATGCAGAGTCATTGATATCAATTGGAACCCAAACATGTGAGTTGGGAGAAGCCACAAAAATTTGAACATCAAAGTTTGAATCCTAAACCCTCTAGGATACATCACAATAATTTTCCAGATATTTTGTATCAAATTCTATAATATAAATATATATAAATAGGAACAAGATTCTTAACCGCACTCCTAATTTTGAGTTTTGATTTTTGTTTTGAATGTTAATAGGTCTCTCGAACGGAGAGAAAACTAAAGGGATTATGTGAAACCTTGATGGAAGATATAAGGACCCTCTTAACGATGTTGCTGGAAGTTAAGGACTTTTCTTTGGTAGAGAATAAGTTACAAATACTTAACTAATATAGATGCTACCTTTAATTTATTTTTGAAATTTTTGTATAGGTTAGCGACCATAATTGGATAGTATTGTGGTTGTAGGTGACCAAACATTTTGAGATTAAAAGATTTAAAAACACTATGTGCAACTTGGAGTCCCATGCCAATGGGATTTGGGAGTTGCATGCCAGAATAGAGATTATGCTCCCCTCAAAGCCAACTAATTGAATTCTCTGTTAACAAAAGTTGATTTTATACCCCTTTTATCTGCTTGGACAAGTCAATAGTTTCTTTGAAAAATGCAGAGTCATTGATATCAATCGGAACCCAAACAGGTGAGTTGGGAGAAGCAACAAAAATTTGAACTTGAACCTCAAAGTTTGATTCCTGAACCTCTAGGATACATCACAATAATTTTCCAGATATTTTGTATCAAATTCTATTTTCCAAATATTTTGTATCAAATTCTATTATATAAATATATATAAATAGGAACAAGATTCTTAATGGCACTCTTAATTTTTAGTTTTGATTTTTGTTTTGAATGTTTTTAGGTCTCTTAAACGGAGAGAAAACTAAAGGGATTATGTGAATCCTTGATGGAAGATATAAGGATCCTCTTAACGATGTTGCTGGAAGTTAAGGACTTTTCTTTGATTTTGCGTAAACTAGAAAATATTTATGTAGCAGTGATGTTTAAATATTTGTATACCTAAATATTTTAACTGTATGACTGTAGCATTTGGCTTTGTCACTTAAAATTAGAATTTTTAAATTTTTGTTGTTCTTAAACGTAATTAATTCATCCAAATGGTATAAATTAAATTTTCATTTATTTCAATAATATATGTTAGTAATAAAACTTTAAATCATAACATTCATTTAATGAGAATATTAAATCAAATTGTTATATCGATCCTAGATTGTTCTATACATTTATTGTATTTTATAATAAGAAAATAAAATCGATGATTTCAATGGTTAAGAATGACATTAATAAATCAAATTAGTTTATTAATCATAGACTATTTCTACATTTGTTATATTTTATAATCACAAACTTGTTAATTATAAATTACCTCACAAAAGATTTTAATTTTTAATTACTGTTTTAATATATTAATTATCATACAATAGAAAAAAGCAAGTTGAGATCTTTGGCAAGTTTTCCAAGTGTCAATCTCTCTTGCATTCTCTTGTAAAAAAAAAAATGCAACCCAAACAAGTGAGTTGGAATAAACAAAAAAATTTAAACCCCTTTGTCTTCTTCACTTCCTCTTCACATTCAAAAACTATCTCTCTTCATTCTTCTTAATTCTTTCCATAATCTCCTCTTCTACAAAATCAAAAACACCACATAAACCCTAATCAACCACCACCGTCTGTTAATAATCCGAAGGATTGTGTGAATGAAAATGAGAAGAAACCAATTTAGATTCTTGATTTTGCGTAAACCAGAAAAATAATTTTGCGTAAACCAGAAAATTTTTCTGTAGCAGTGATGTTCGAATATTTGTATACCTAAATATTTTAAGCGTATGAGTGTAGCATTTGGCTTTGTCACTTAATATTAGAATTTTTAAATTTTTGTATATATTTCACGTAATTAATTCATCCAAAACGTATAAATTAGATTTTGATTTATTTCAATAATATATGTTAATATTAATACTTTAAATCATAACATTCATTTTAATCACAATATTAAATCAAATTCTTTTATCGATCCTAGATTGTTCTATACATTTATTGTATTTTATAATAAGAAAATAAAATCGATGATTTAAATTGTTAAGAACACTTAATCATACATTTACTTTAATGACATTAATAAATCAAATTAGTTTACTAATTATACACTATTTCTATATTTGTTATGTTTTTTTAATAACTAACTTATTAATTATAAATTACCTCACAAAAAATTTTAATTTTTTAATATTTTTTTAATATATTAATTATCATACATTCATACAATAGAAAAAAAGCTAGATGAGATCTTTGGCAAGTTGGCCAAGTGTCTCATGCATTCTCATTTTATATTGTTGCCATAAAAGGAAAGTTTGTCTTACTTTAATTATATTATTTATTAATTATTTTAAATTAAATAAATATTAATAAAAATGAAAAAAAAATGTTTGTTATGAACACGTTAAATCATGTATGCTTGGACAACTCAATAGTTTCTTTGAAAAATGCAGAGTCATTGATATCAATTAGAACCCAAACAGGTGAGTTGGGGGGAGAAGCAACAAAAATTTGTGTATAGGTTAGCGACCATAATTGGATAATATTGTGGTGGTAGGTGACCAAACATTTTGAGATGAAAAGATTTAAAAACACTATGTGCAACTTCGAGTCCCATGCCAATGGGAGCTGGGAGTTGCATGCCAGAATAGAAATTAAGCTCTCCGCAAAGCCAACTAATTGAATTCTCTCTTAACAAAAGTTGATTTTATACCGCTTTTATCTGTTTGATTACGATGTCATGAAAAACAGACTACAAAGTAACACAATATAATGAAAATATGAAAAATAAAGATGTGAACAATTTAGTAAATTTGCATTTTAAACGGCTGTGTGAATGGAAATAAGATATAAGAAGAGAATAATTTGGTCTGTCTGTTAATAATCCGAAGGATTGTGTGAATGAAAATGAGATACAAGAAGCCAATTTAGATTCTTGATTTTGCGTAAACCACAAAATAGTTATTTAGCAGTAATGTTTAAATATTTGTATACCTAAATATTTTAATTGTATGACTGTAGCATTTGGCTTTGTCATTTAAAATTAGTAATTAATTCATCCAAATGTTATAAATTAGATTTTCATTTATTTCAATAATATATGTTAGTAATAAAACTTTAAATCGTAAAATTCATTTTAATGACAATATTAAATCAAATTGTTATATCGATCCTAGATTGTTCTATACATTTATTGTATTTTATAATAAGAAAATAAAATCGATGATTTCAATGGTTAACAATGACATTAATAAATCAAATTAGTTTATTAATCATAGACTATTTCTACATTTGTTATATTTTATAATCACAAACTTATTAATTTTAAATTACCTCACAAAATATTTTAATTTTTAATTACTGTTTTAATATATTAATTATCATACAATAGAAAAAAGCAAGTTGAGATCTTTGGCAAGTTTTCCAAGTGTCAATCTCTCCTGCATTATCTTTTTTTATTGTTGGTATATAAGGAAAGTTTGTCTTACTTTAATTTTATTAATTATTAATTAATATTAAATAAATATTAATAAAAATGAAGAAAAAAATGCAACCCAAACAGGTGAGTTGGGAGAAACAAAAAAATTTAAACCCCTTTGTCTTTTCACTTCCTCTTCACATTAAAAAACTATCTCTCTTCGTTCTTCTTAATTCCTTCCATAATCTCCTCTTCTAGAAAATCAAAACACCACATAAACCCTAATCAACCACCACCGTCTACGTTCTGCCGTTAATCTGAACGATTTGGTCTGTCGGTTAATAATCCGAAGGATTGTGTGAATGAAAATGAGAAGAAGCAAATTTAGATTCTTGATTTTGCGTAAACCAGAAAATATTTCTGTAGAAGTGATGTTTGAATATTTGTATACCTAAATATTTTAAGCGTATGAGTGTAGCATTTGGCTTTGTCACTTAATATTAGAATTTTTAAATTTTTGTATATATTTCACGTAATTAATTCATCCAAATCATATAAATTAGATTTTGATTTATTTCAATAATATATGTTAATAATAATACTTTAAATCATAACATTCATTTTCATGACAATATTAAATCAAATTATTTTATTGATCCCCGATTGTTTCTATATATTTATTGTATTTTATAATAAGTAAATAAAATCGATGATTTCAATGGTTAAGAACTCTAAATCACAATGTTTACTTTAATGACATTAATAAATCAAATTATAAATTACCTCACAAAAGATTTTAATTATTAATTATTTTTTTAATATATTAATTATCATACAATCATACCATAGAAAAAAGCAAGATGAGATCTTTGACAAGTTTGTTAAGTGTCAATCTCTCATGCATTCTCATTTTATATTGTTGCCATAAAAGGAAAGTTTGTCTTACTTTAATTATATTATTTATTAATTATTTGAAATTAAATAAATATTAATAAAAATTGGGAGAAAATAAAAATTTAAACCCTTTGTCTTCTTCACTTCCTCTTCATATTAAAAAACTATCTCTCTTCCATAATCTCCTCTTCTACAAAATCAAAAACACCACATAAACCCTAATCAACCACCACCGTCTACGTTCTGCCCGTTAATCTGAACGATTTGGTCTGTCTGTGAACGAAAATGAGAAGAAGCCAATTTAGATTCTCCGTTAATCTGAAACATTTGGTCTGTCTGTTAATAAAGCGAAGGATTGTATGAACGAAAATGAGAAGAAGCTATTTTAGATTCTTAAACCAAAAATTATTTCTGTAGCAGTGATGTGTAATATTTGTATACCTAAATATTTTAAGCGTATGAGTGTAGCATTTGGCTTTGTCACTTAAAATTAGAATTTCTAAATTTTTGTAGTTATTTCACATAATTAATTCATCCAAATCATATAAATTAGATTTTGATTTATTTCAATAATATACGTTAATAATAAAACTTTAAATCATAACATTCATTTTAATGACAATATTAAATAAAATTATTTTATCGATCCTAGATTGTTTCTATATATTTATTGTATTTTATAATAAGAAAATCGATGATTTCAATGGTTAAGAACCCTAAATCAAAATATTTACTTTAATGACATTAATAAATTAAATTAGTTTACTAATCATAGACTATTTCTATATTTGTTATATTTTATAATAAAAAACTTATTAATTAAAAATTACCTCACAAAAGATTTTAATTTTTAATTATTTTTTTAATATATTAATTATCATACAATCATACAATAGAAAAAAGCAAGATGAGATCTTTGGCAAGTTTGCCAAGTGTTAATCTCTCATGCATTCTCATTTGATATTGTTGCTATAAAAGGAAAGTTTGTCTTACTTTAATTCTATTAATTATTAATTATTTTAAATTGAATAAATATTAATAAAAATGCAAAAAAAAAAGTTTGATATAAACACATCAAATCATGTATGCTTGAACAACTCAATAGTTTCTTTGAAAAATGTAGAGTCATTGATATCAATTGGAACCCAAACAGGTGAGTTGGGAGAAGTAACAAAAATTTGAACCTAGGATACATCACTATAATTTTTCAGTTATTTTGTATCAAATTCTATTTTCCAGATATTTTGTATGAAATTCTATTTTCCAGATATTTTGTATCAAATTCTATTGTATAAATATATATAAATAGGAACAAGATTCTTAATCGCACTCCTAATTTTGAGTTTTGATTTTTGTTTTGAATGTTTTTAGGTGTTTGAACTGCGGGAAAACTAAAGGGATTATGTGAAACCTTGATGGAAGATATAAGGACCCTCTTAACGATGTTGCTGGAAGTTAAGGACTTTTCTTTGGTAGAGAATAAGTTACAAATACTTAACTAATATAGATGCTACCTTTAATTTATTTTTGAAATTTTTGTATAGGTTAGCGACCATAATTGGATAGTATTTATGAATCTGTTGAAGCGAGATCCAATGGTGGTGGTTGGTGACCAAACATTTTGAGATGAAAAGATTCAAAAACACTATGTGCAACTTGGAGTCCCATGCCAATGGGAGTTGCATGCCAGAATAGAGATTATGCTCCCCTCAAAGCCAATGTTTCTATATATTTATTGTAGTTTATAATAAGAAAATAAAATCGATGATTTCAATGGTTAAGAACTCTAAATCATAATATTCACTATAATGACATTAATAAATCAAATTAGTTTATTAATCATAGACTCTATTTGTTATATTTTATAATAACAAACTCATTTATTATAAATTACCTCACAAAAGATTTTAATTTTTAATTATTATTTTAATATATTAATTATCATACAATAGAAAAAGCAAGTTGAGATCTTTGGCAAGTTTTCCAAGTGTCAATCTCTCATGCATTCTTTTTTTTATTGTTGCTATAAAAGGAAAGTTTGTCTTACTTTAATTCTATTAATTATTAATTAATTTAAATTAAATAAAAATTAATAAAAATGCAAAAAAAAAAATGTTTGTTATGAACACGTTAAGTCATGTATGCTTGGACAACTCAATAGTTTCTTTGAAAGGAGGGAAAACTAAAGGAGGGAACAAATGTATGCTTGGACAACTCAATAGTTTCTTTGAAAGGAGGGAAAACTAAAGGAGGGAAGAAGATTCTTAATGGCACTCCTAGTTTAGGTCTCTTGAAAGGAGGGAAAACTAAAGGATTATGTGAAACTTGATGGAAGATATAAGGACCCTCTTAACGATGTTGCTGGAAATCTAGGACTTTTCTTTGGTAGAGAATAAGTTAATTCTAGTGTTTTCTTTAATGTTTATAGTATTTTTTCAGCGCTATATTAATAATAATAATATAATTATTCAATATTTTAAAAAATAAACATCATATATATTAAATGAATATCTGCATCCAAATATAGTTGATATGCTTTGATTTTCATAATATTGACATCAAAATTAAAATAACTATATTATATCAATTATAAATTTTAATATTTAAATATTTTAACTCTATTTTTCATATGAGTCACTAAAGTAATTGTTGGGGAGTATAAAAGACATGTTTTTTAACAAGAAAATACGTTTTATTAATTAATGTTTTACATATTTTTAAATAATATTTAAATAAGAGTACTTTATAATATATTATATTCTTAAAAAAATGTTTTTAATTTAAAAATATTAACAAATTACTTACATATTGAACTCCGAATTAACACTTTATACTAATACCTATTAGTTGGGATACTAGAGTCACTCTTAACATATTAATTTAAATGTAACATAATTCAAAAAACAACCATTTTAAAATTATATTATACTATAAATTATGATGCATTTTAAACTACCAATGATAAAAGGTGAACAGTATATTTTTTTATTTAAATTGAATATTGATCCTCAATCAATCAAATACTATAATTTAAAGTTATCCTATATTTTTATTTTATGTTAAAATAAATTAAAATTAAAAATAATTTATTCTAAGTTTATTAATACTCGACTTAAATTCAAAGAATTTACATTAAAAGATAGTATTTTGTTTTCTTATTTTATTTTTTTAATCAATTTTAATATTTCAACATTTAATTATAAAAGTAAATTTCAATCGGTTGTATTAGGTCAAACAAAATATATATATATATATATATATATATATATATATATATATATATATATATATTCTACGAAAAATTAGACAAATATATTCTACAATATATATGAAAAATTATGAGACAAATATTTGCCATGGACAAAAAAAGATACATAAAAAATATATTAGACAAATATAAAAAGTTCTAATTCCATGTGACTAAAGACCATCAATCTAAGCTCTATCCGCTTCAGAAATTTAACGATAAATGGGGTGTAAGTGCACAAACCTAGATGGGGTTAATTCATGGTTATGACCCGCCTCATAAAATGACACTACATATATACCATTTTTGGCTTTGTAGTGCACACGAAGCCTAGTTGCGCATTTAGTACGGGTTTGACGTTTGTGACCTCTTTTTCTATCTAACCTACTTAAGTGTTTATTCTCTCTTGAACCATGCTTGTTTCATCAACAGAACCGAAATGCATAGCACGAATTTCATCAGAAGTCATGAAATTAATACTTACCACGTTATCGCCTACAACTGCATTTAATTCAATTGAATCATCTTCGTCGTCATTATCAGCGTCGGCTCCATCATCATCATCTGAGTTTTGACAACTGTCACCCTCAATATCATTTAATTTAACATCAGAATAAGTATTACCATCACTAGAATCCACCTCAAATTCATCGTCTGAGTTTTCAATCGTACACCTGAATTAAAAACAACTTTTAACATAACAAATTTGGAATCATTAAAGTTGAAAAACATATACAAAAAACAAATTCAGGAATATTCCCTAATTCCCAAATTGAAATATCCATACACATAAAACAAGTTCAAACAAAAACCCTAATTCCCAAATTGAATTGAATGATGTTGAGTGTGACAGTTATATAAATAATTCTACTCAGGAATTTTTCGTATTTACCTTAGCAATTATATTCTCAATACGAATACACGCAAACTGTTGGTGCAAAAGAATAAAAGTGATTGGAATGATGGAAGAATAAAAGAGAATAACGACTACCAAAAAGAGTAAAGAAAAAAGGAATTATGTATTATTAATGAAATAAGAATACCTATTTATACACACAAAAAAAGCCCAAAAGTAAACCCTAATTAAACCTAATCTTGGTGACCAAGATAAAAGATACTAACCGTACAAACTCACAAATACTAAAGTACCCTTAAAACTAAACTTAATAACTAAGGTTAGGAACCAGAACATCATAACATCAGAAGTTCTGGATATGCCTTGTAACGCCCGTTTTATTTAATATTATATTATATTAATATTTTTGAATTACCGTTTGGCGATTGTTTTGGCGACGAAAATAATTATATTAATCGGTGTATCTATTAATATATTTGGCGACGTTCCGTTCGGTCCGGTAAAATATTATTCGGAACCGATATTTTAATTCCCCAGAATTATTTTAATTAATTAAATTAATTATACTAATGATATAATTGGTTAGGAGTTTGAGGATTAATTGATGAGATTTGGGTTTTCACCCTTGACTTACTAAATAAGGAAAATACCATTACTAGAACCATTTCTCCTCATTTTCCTTCCATTCAATTATACCAAAACCAAACATGGAGACTTGGCTTACTAGTAGGAAACAAGTTATAAAAACCAATTTCTTTTCCTTTTCTTTCCATTGTAAACACAAAAAAAGCAAAATAGAAACCTAGAGAGAAAAGAGAGGGTTTTGGAATGAAGAAGAAGAGGAGAAGATGAGGAAGATCTTGAACAAGGGAGCATGAGAGGAAGCTTGAGGTTGGGCTTGGTAGCATCACCATGGATCATCTCCAAGCTAGAGGTAAGGGGTTTGATTTTCCTTTCCATATAGTTAGGGTTTGATAGATATGTTGTAGATTTAGGAATAATTAGTATTTTGATCCATGGGGTTATAGTTTGCCATTGTTTTGGTGTTGTGTTGTTGTTGTTGAAATTCTCAATTGATGGTAGAAATATGTTTTGATGTTGTATTTGAGGTATATATGTTGTGTTGATGATAAGAGACGGTGAGTTAGTGATAAGAGATGTTGGTGGGTTTAGTTTGAATTGAGGAAAAATTGATAGTAGAGTTTTATGATTTTGTTGGTTGATTGCTGTGATAGTTTGGAGAAGTTGGATGAAGAGTAGAGATTTTAGATGTGTTGTTATTAATGTGTAGTGTTTAGATTAGGGAATGGAAAATAGAAATGGAAATTGGAAATGGAAAAGAGAAGTAATGAAAAGGAAAATAAAAACTACAGAAAAACCAGAAAACATTAACAGTAAAAACGCAGGGAATGGGAAACGATGAAGATGGAAGGACCAAAGGGGGGGAGGCGCCCAACCCCACATTGGAGGCCACCGTCCCAGGCCTAAGGCAGCCGTCCCCTTGCCTTCTCTTCATTTGGGGCGAGCATCCCCATCTAGTGGGAGAGGAGAAGATTTTTGCCATTTTCCGTTTCTGTATTTTGAACATTTTCTGCTTGCTGTCAAACTAATTCCTGCATAATTTCCCTGCAATGGCTTCTGTTTCTTTTTAATATGCAAATTCCACCTAGTAATGTTTGGTAACCAGAAAATATAATTAGGGGATAAGATAGCCGATTAAATTTGGAACCCGATTATGTTCCGATTTTCCGATTTCGGTAAATTCGACGACGGAGCAAGTTGCTCCGAATTCAACGAAAATTGACGTGCTAGCTAATTTTGACGTGTAGAACGTAGTGCTGAAGTTAGTTTTTCGAAAATGTGAGTTTTTACGGGACGACCCGAAATAGGCTAAAATACGGTAAATTGACCCGGATAGTGTTTTAGTCATTTTAAGGCATATATGAACTATCCGATTTAGAAGTTGATGTTTATAAATTATGTCGGTAATCAAGAATGGTTTTCACGACAATTATAGGAGTTTGACTATTTTTTCCATTTTCGGAATTTAGCGAATTAATTGATAACGATGCGGTGTTAATAAACGTAAGTTTTGCAACGGTGTATTTGTTAAAGAATACTTGTTGATGTGCAATGTGATGATTAAATTGAGGTCGTTAATAAATGCTTCCGATTTGTGAATGCATGACTTTTGATGAATTTATTAGTGATGTTGCATAATACAATTATGATGCGATGTTATATTTATCTTGTTTTGGATAAATTATGGCGATGTGGGCTTTATGCCAATTTGGGTGATGCGAAGATGTTGTTTTTGTGTTGTGTTGTTTTATTGTCGAGTCACATACATTTCATAAGCGAAGAGGGCTTTTATGCCAAGCGATGATGGCTTTTATGCCGAGCGAAGATCGACTTTATACCAAGTGTCCCTAATTACGGACAAAGCGATGGGTACCACATGCATAACATAGTCGTGTCTCATGGAGTCGGTTATGTTTATGTTTGCGTTGTTTGGCGTTGGGTTTTTGTTGATTGATGGATGATATTGAATTGCGATGATATATGATGGGATGATGTTTGTAATGATTTGCGATGATGGGCTTTATGCCAAAAGCGAAGATGGGCTTTATGCCAAAAGCGAAGATGGGCTTTAGCCAATTTGTGATGATTTGTTATATTGCTTATATTACTAGCATTATTTAATGTTGTTGGTTGATGTTGTAGTTTAAGACTACCGTGTTAATTAGTGATGTATTAGCTCGTGACGATTTCGTGGTGACGGAGGGGTATGTGTTGCTGCGACGTTTTATGCCGATGAGGTTATGGTGATGTAGTGTAGATTATACACATTAGGATGACGAGTAAAGTAAGTGAGTTTTGATTTTGTGTTGGGATTACACTTATTAATCTATACCCTTTATAATTTCGACACTATATATATATATATATATATATATATATATATATATATTATCATGCCTTAATTATATGTTTTGGAGTGTCTCACCCTTTACTTGTTTCGCCGTTACCTATATTTTGGTAACGTGCAGGTTATGAAGACGAAGTCTATAGCTGCTGTTAGTCGAGTCGGTGTCGCTCTGATACGTAGCACTCGGGGGGAAATATTTATGTTGTCTTGTTGTTGTTGTTTCATTATTATTCCTTTTGTGAATAAGAACCATAATTCATAAAAACATGATTTTGATGAGGAAGTTTAATAAAGGAGATGTTTTGAATTCTGTGAATCAATTTATGTTTTCCTGCGATGCTATGTATCTGAAATTTATACTTTAAAGTAAACTGTTTTAAAGTGAGTTGTTTTTGATGGTGTAATGCCTCAGTATTTAATTTATGAAATTTTAAAATTACTCTGATTTTTGCATATAAAACTTTGGGTAGAATTGGGGTGTTACAATAGTGGTATCAGAGCAGGTCGGTATGTCAACCAAGTTATTAGTGTGTTTAATCCAGTTGTATGCGACATGTGTGTGAAACACTGTCGGTACTTGTTTGTTTCAAATTTTTTGTCTGCAGAGATGAGTTTGAAACAAGTGGGGGAGAAGTTTTACTTCTTGGTGGCGCTTGTGGTTTAGGATGGAGCCTCAAGCAGTGTTACACTTCGGTAACTTGAAGTGTAAGTTTGAAGACGCTGTTGTAGTTGGTAGAGATGGTTTATGTCACCATCATGATTGTCGACTGTCTATTGACAAATTGAGGGACGGATCATCCTTAATCTCTTGTTGATAGTAGTCGGGGATTGTGTTGGTTGGGATAGACTTGTCTTGCCAACTTAATAGTGTATGAAGTGGATGTGTTGGCACAAGGTAGTGCAGGGTTACTTGAGTTGTGAGCAAATTTGGATTTTGGTGAGAAACGAGATTTTGTCAAGCGAGCTCCTTGTTGTGATTCTTCCGAAGCCTGTTATGAAGATGTGAGGGGACTGCCGCAATAGTGCGAAGTGAAGTTTTGGATGGATTTAGTTTTTGGAACTAGTTGTGATTCGAAGTATCCTTAAGAGATGTTTATATCTGAGTAAGAGTCGAAGAGTCAACTTGAGGATTGGTTTGAGCAGAGTTGTTTTATTCGAGCGGGTCACCGTGGAGTGCTACCATTCTGTTCTTCGAGAAGAGTAAAGGTTGCCCGAGTTGGTGTGTTGTTTACAGTCAAGGAACGAAGTGGATGTTGAGGACAAGTATCTGCTTCAGTGGATTGATATTTGGATGAATCAGTCATTTGGAGTTTTTGTGTTTAGCGAGATCGATGTGAAGTCTGCCTGTCTACGGGTTAGTGTGAGGACTGAAGACGTTTAGACTATGTTTTTCAAGATAGTGTATGGTTATGGCAAGTGTTTGTTGATGTCATTAGTGTGACTAATGCGTCAGGTATAATTTTGGAATGTTCAGACAGTACTCTCATGAGTAGCTGCTGTAAGAATTAGTTCGTGTTCATGGATATTAATTGGTTCACATCAAGTTAAGGAATTGTGGCAAGCATTCGAGCTTTGCGTTATCAGTAGTGAATTTACATTGGTGCAGGTCGAGTATTCTAAAGAGAGAATTTTGAACTGTTGGACGTGAGTGCCTTAAGTAAGCGACCTAGACGGTGATATTTTGGACGGTTCCGCGAAGATTTATTTGTATCTTGTAGAATACTTTAAGGGGTTATTTCAGAGCTTAGAAGTTCCTTTGTTTTGGATGGTTAACTTTGTGAGTTTGACGGAAGATCTTTTTATAAGTTGGTATTACTCGTGGGTATTTTGACTCGAGATGGTTGAGTCGCTATTTGGACTTCGCGATGGTAAGCAAATTTGTTTGAGCCAGTGGAAAGTATAGCGAATGCTTTGATTTTGGTTTTGTTTAGTACTGAAGAACCTTGTGCGGCGTATTGTGATATTCCATTTTGGACTTAAGATGTATTTCGACCTAGAGTTGGAAAAGTGTATTACTACCTTGGAACGATTTGAATTTCATAAGGAAAAATTGTCAGACTTGTGAGATAGAGGTTGATGCTATTGTGATCATTTGGAATTTTAGAGGTGCAGATGTTAACAACGAGGAGATTTGAATTGTTGAAGACAATTCAAGTTGAGTGCTATCCATAAAGAGACTTTGTCCGGTGTTGAGTTTAGTATGTTGATATCGCGGTTAACCCAAGATTATCTGATTTGAGAATTGTTATTTTGAAGAATGTTGCATGGTTGTTTTTGGGACACTTGTTGAGAGTAAGCTCCGAGGGTTGTTAAGGATTTATTCACTATTAACATATGGATTTCGTTGTATACTAATAGCCGTGGTGGATTATTGGTTTGTGACTAGGATAAGCCTTGACGGTAAGGAATTTTGTGACGGTTTGGTAGCCACAGGAACCTTAAGATGATTGATGTTTTTTTTATGAGAATGTTCAAATTGTGACTGAAGTCGGTCGCGACGGCATTCGTGTTGGATTCCATAAAGTTTAGGTTATGGTTCTAAGTCCAACCTGTGTTGTGATTACAAGGGTAAGAGATGACGTTGATAAGTAGGGTTCTCGAGAGAGTGTTGTGATTCAGTTACCACTTGGGACGATGGAATGTTATGAAAGGTGTTTCGAATGAGAAGCCTGTGTATTGATTGTTGCGGCGGTGCGAGGATGGCGATTACTTAATGCAATTTTGAGAATTGAATTGTTAATAAAGACGACTTCGTTGAAGTCAAGTGTATACGTCGAAGTTTCACAAGTGAAATATTTGGGTAGCATTGGAAGAGGTCAAGCTATGTCGTATATTTTAGAGGACCAATGGACGTTGATCAATCGAGAATGAAAGAGTGATTCTTCGGGGTGATGAAGTTGATGTTGCGAGGTGTCTTGATGGGTGTACGCTTGAACGTATCCATTTTGAGTGATTGTAAAGTTGAGGGTTAACCAAGTTGTTTTACGGTGGGCATCTTATGCAGTAAGGTGATGCATCATGGTTTAGATATCGAGCATTGAATCATTTAGCAATTAAGCGAGGTTGTTGGATTTGGACTAGTGAGTTGTAGTCGCGAGTCGTCTGTATGAGCACTAGAGTGAGTGGTGTATCGTTGTTCTATTATGTTTGTGTAGCACGCGAGGTTTTATCCTGTTTTGACTGTTTCAGTTTTGGTTTGTATAGCCATTTTGTTGTTTTCGTTTTAGCGATGGTGACGGTGTTGTGTTGTAGGACTTTATGTTCCTATCTTTGGTGACTCGTTTCCGTAGTGTCGGTTCGAGTGTGTGGCTAATTCTATGGTTAACACGTTAGGATAGTATCGATCTTGTTTGTTTGGTTCTCGAGTGAACAGGTGTTTACGGCTTGTTTAGTTGTTGGTTGTTAGTCGGTTGTCGAGTGCATTGTATGGGCTCTGCATCTCGGCATGGTTGTTCTTGTCTAGACGTTGTGGTTGGGAAGATACCTTTGTGTTTGGTGTATTGTATATGTTGTTTAATTGACGCGAGAATTGTGTGGACGAATTCGTAGGCATGTCCCGATTTGTTCGTTTTGGTCGAAATTTCGAGGACGAAAAGTTTATAAGTGGGGGAGAGTTGTAACGCCCGTTTTATTTAATATTATATTATATTAATATTTTTGAATTACCGTTTGGCGATTGTTTTGGCGACGAAAATAATTATATTAATCGGTATATCTATTAATATATTTGGCGACGTTCCGTTCAGTCCGGTAAAATATTATTCGGATCCGATATTTTAATTCCCCAGAATTATTTTAATTAATTCAATTAATTATACTAATGATATAATTGGTTAGAAGTGTGAGGATTAATTGATGAGATTTGGGTTTTCACCCTTGACTTACTAAATAAGGAAAATACCATTACTAGAACCATTTCTCCTCATTTTCCTTCCATTCAATTATACCAAAACCAAACATGGAGACTTGGCTTACTAGTAGGAAACAAGTTATAAAAACCAATTTCTTTTCCTTTTCTTTCCATTGTAAACACAAAAACCAAAATAGAAACCTAGAGAGAAAAGAGAGGGTTTTGGAAAGAAGAAGAAGAGGAGAAGATGAGGAAGATCTTGAACAAGGGAGCATGAGAGGAAGCTTGAGGTTGGGCTTGGTAGCATCACCATGGATCATCTCCAAGCTAGAGGTAAGGGGTTTGATTTTCCTTTCCATATAGTTAGGGTTTGATAGATATGTTGTAGATTTAGGAATAATTAGTATTTTGATCCATGGGGTTATAGTTTGCCATTGTTTTGGTGTTGTGTTGTTGTTGTTGAAATTCTCAATTGATGGTAGAAATATGTTTTGATGTTTTATTTGAGGTATATATGTTGTGTTGATGATAAGAGATGGTGATAGTAGAGATGATTGCTGTGATAGTTTGGAGAAGTTGGATGAAGAGTAGAGATTTTAGATGTGTTGTTATTAATGTGTAGTGTTTAGATTAGGGAATGGAAAATAGAAATGGAAATTGGAAATGGAAAAGAGAAGTAATGAAAAGGAAAATAACTAAAAAACCAAACATTAACAAGAAAAGCAGGGAATGGAAAACGATGAAGATGGAAGGACCAAAGGGGGCCCCACATTGAGGCCACCGTCAGGCCTAAGGCCGCCCCTTGCCTCTCTTCATTTGAAGGCGTCCCCATCTAGTGGGAGAGGAGAAGATTTTTGCCATTTTCCGTTTCTGTATTTTGAACATTTTCTGCTTGCTGTCAAACTAATTCCTGCATAATTTCCCTGCAATGGCTTCTGTTTCTTTTTAATATGCAAATTCCACCTAGTAATGTTTGGTAACCAGAAAATATAATTAGGGGATAAGATAGCCGATTAAATTTGGAACCCGATTATGTTCCGATTTTCCGATTTCGGTAAATTCGACGACGGAGCAAGTTGCTCCGAATTCAACGAAAATTGACGTGCTAGCTAATTTTGACGTGTAGAACGTAGTGCTGAAGTTAGTTTTTCGAAAATGTGAGTTTTTACGGGACGACCCGAAATAGGCTAAAATACCGTAAATTGACCCGAATAGTGTTTTAGTCATTTTAAGGCATATATGAACTATCGGATTTAGAAGTTGATGTTTATAAATTATGTCGGTAATCAAGAATGGTTTTCGCGACGATTATAGGAGTTTGACTATTTTTTCCATTTTCAGAATTTAGCGAATTAATTGATAACGATGCGGTGTTAATAAACGTAAGTTTTGCGACGGTGTATTTATTAAAGAATACTTGTTGATGTGCAATATGATGATTAAATTGAGGTCGTTAATAAATGCTTCCGATTTGTGAGTGCATGACTTTTGATGAATTTATTAGTGATGTTGCATAATACAATTATGATGCGATGTTATATTTATCTTGTTTTGGATAAATTATGGCGATGTGGGCTTTATGCCAATTTGAGTGATGCGAAGATGTTGTTTTCGTGTTGTGTTGTTTTGTTGTCGAGTCACATACATTTCATAAGAGAAGAGGGCTTTTATGCCAAGCGATGGTGGCTTTTATGCCGAGCGAAGATCGGCTTTATGCCAAGTGTCCCTAATTATGGACAAAGCGATGGGTACCACATGCATAACATAGTCGTGTCTCATGGAGTCGGTTATGTTTATGTTTGCGTTGTTTGGCGTTGGGTTTTTGTTGATTGATGGATGATATTGAATTGCGATGATATATGATGGGATGATGTTTGTAATGATGTTGCGATGATGGGCTTTATGCCAAAAGCGAAGATGGGCTTTATGCCAAAAGCGAAGATGGGCTTTAGCCAATTTGTGATGATTTGTTATATTGCTTGTATTACTAGCATTATTTAATGTTGTTGGCTGATGTTGTTGTTTAAGACTACCGTGTTAATTAGTGATGTATTAGCTCGTGACGATTTCGTGGTGACGGAGGGGTATGTGTTGTTGCGACGTTTTATGCCGATGAGGTTATGGTGATGTAGTGTAGATTATACACATTAGGATGACGAGTAAAGTAAGTGAGTTTTGATTTTGTGTTGGGATTACACTTATTAATCTATACCCTTTATAATTTCGACACTATATATATATATATATATATATATATTATCATGCCTTAATTATATGTTTTGGAGTGTCTCACCCTTTACTTGTTTCGCCGTTACCTATGTTTTGGTAACGTGCAGGTTATGAAGACGAAGTTTATAGCTGCTGTTAGTCGAGTCGGTGTCGCTCTGATACGTAGCACTCGGGAAATATTTATGTTGTCTTGTTGTTGTTGTTTCATTATTATTCCTTTTGTGAATAAGAACCATAATTCATAAAAACATGATTTTGATGAGGAAGTTTAATAAAGGAGATGTTTTGAATTCTGTGAATCAATTTATGTTTTCCTGCGATGCTATGTATCTGAAATTTATACTTCAAAGTAAACTGTTTTAAAGTGAGTTGTTTTTAATGGTGTAACGCCTCAGTATTTAATTTATGAAAATTTAAAATTACTCTGATTTTTGCATATAAAACTTTGGGTAAAATTGGGGTGTTACATACCTTACTAACATCAGAACTTCTGACTGACCCTCAGAAGTTCTGGATATGAATTATTCTCAACACCATCCCTTAATTCATATCCATCAAAAACTAACAACACCAAATTCATTTCGTAAACAAAGAAACTGGTTGGTTTTGATAGCCTTTGTCAGAACATCTGTCAGCTGCTTCTGGGTGCTACAGTGCAGAACTTCTAACACTCCTTTTTGTACTTGACTTATGAGAAAATGATACTTCGTCTCAATATGCTTGATTCTTCCATGCAATACTGGATTCTTGGCAAGATTGATTGCAAACTTGTTATCAATCAACAACTTTAGAGGTTTTTCTATCACAATCTTCAAATCCTCTAGAAGATTTAGAAGCCAAACAACTTGACATGCAACTACAACGAATATACTCTCACTTCACATGTTGATACACAGTTGTTTCTTGGAACTCAAGAAATAGAACCTCCGAAACTTAAACAAGTAGCTAGAGGTACTTCTTCAACTCTATCTCCACACATCGAATAGCCCACTAGTTTTGGTTCTAACTTCCTTCCAGAGGGAAATAGCACTCCATATTTCAGAGTTCCCTTTATATACCTCAGTATCCTGACAGCATCTTGGTAACGGGACCACTTTGGATTACTCATAAATATGTTGACTATTCCAACTGCATAGCAAATGTCAGGTCTGGCATTGCATAAATACCTAAGAGAACCAACCAACTGCTTAAAGGTTGTAGCATCCACAGAATTACCATCAGAGTCAAAGTCCAATTTATGATTGGTTTATGATTGTGTCACAACAAATGTACAATTCTACAACTTAAATTTCTTCAGAAGTTCGAGTTTACACTTCAGCTGATGCAAAATGATACCCTCCTTTGAGTACAGAACTTCCATCCCTAGGAAATATATATTTCCTAGATCTTTCATCTCAAATTCATTCATCAACACTTTCTTGAACTTGGTTATATCTTCTGGACCACTCCCCGTAAGCACTATGTCATCAACATAAAGCCACACTAGAATCATATTGCTTCCGAAATGTTTCACATAAACGCCATACTCCATCTCACATTTCTGAAACCCTTGCTTCTTGAAAAATGAATCAATCTTCTGATTCCAAGCTTTGGGTGCTTGCTTCAATCCATACAGATTTTTGTGTAGCTTGTACACCATCCCTTCCTAATTCTTTTTCACGAAGCCAGGAGGTTGTGACACATATACCTCCTCTTGTAATGGACCATTTAGAAATGCTGAGTTCACATCCAAATGCA
Source organism: Vicia sativa (assembly GCA_021764765.1). Taxonomy (NCBI): domain Eukaryota; kingdom Viridiplantae; phylum Streptophyta; class Magnoliopsida; order Fabales; family Fabaceae; genus Vicia; species Vicia sativa. The sequence goes on along the minus strand of CM038793.1, from coordinate 176,636,718 downwards.
TCAGCGGCCAACTTTTATTTTCAGCTAAAGCAATCACCAATATGATTGTTTCATGCCTAGCTACAGGAGCAAACACCTCAAAATAATCTAGTCCGGGTTTCTGAAGAAAAACTCTGGCCACTATCCTTGCTTTGTGCTTTCCAACTGATCCATCTGGCTTAAGCTTTACCTTAAAAACCCATCTGACGCTGATGGCTTTCTTCTCCCTTGGAAGCTTAGTTAACTTCCAAGTCTTGTTTCCTTCTGAAGCCTTAAGTTCTTTTACAATGGCCTTCATCCATATTTTCTTCTTGAGAACTTCTCCAACTGCGTTTCATTCAGAATCTCCTTCTGACTCTAGAACTGTATCTCCTTCTAGACTTTCTTTAGAAGTTATAATTCCACCAGAAGTTCCACTTTTGTTAACCTCTGGACCTTTTCTAGAACCACCACCTTTAAAAGATGGATCACCTTCAAAAGCTCTTTCTTCAGAAGTTCCACCTTCAGAATCATGACCACTGCTAGAGGCTGGACTACCTTTAGAAGCTCCTCCTTCAGAAGGTCCACCTTTAGAGTCATTGTTATACCCCAAAATTTTCCCTCTTATTTCTCAAGACAATCCACAACTCCATACTCAAGGATTTCACAAGGGTTGACCAGACAAACCCTCTTTTAAGCAATTCATCCAAACTAAGGTTTTGCTCCTCAAGTCGAAATGGATTTCTAGTGCTCTAAATGATCATCATACCCCATAATATGCTTCAAGGGATCACCATAACAAGTTTCAAGCCTTACAAGTCAAAATTGCTCATCCACTTGATCAGACAACTGAAAATCAACTATATTGGACAAAAAGTCAACTGTGGTCAACATGCAGTCAAACTTCATATTTTTTGGTCAACACCAATATTTTGAAGTGATATTCATCATTTGATTAAAGGTTGATCATGATTCATCAAGAAAAGTCAAGATTTGATCAAAGGTCGAAGTTTCCAAATTAGGGTTTTCTAGACAATAGTCAATAGAACTTTGACCAGGCATAACTGTCACATGCTTTATCAGAAATTTTTCCATAAAAGCTCATTTAAAAGGGAATTCAAGTCTCTACAACTTCATGTCTCACAAGCTTGGGCTAGAAATGCTTCATTTGGAAGTTATGGATCAAAACATTATAGGTCCTTTTAAAAGTCAACAAAAAGTCATCTTTTTGCAAAGAAGTGTTCATGAACATGGAAACTTCAATGAAGATGAAACCAAAAGTGATGTTTATAAGACATCTTGATCTTTCTAAAAAGTCCAAGAACACCCAAAAATGTTAAAAATTGAGCAAGATACAAGTTGTGCAAATTGAACATTTTTGAGCGGGTGCATAAAGGAAAATACTCGACAAATGCAAATATTTTTCAAATGGGCTTAGAATTTATGATCCAAATCTGATCTTAACATTATCCATAGTCTCTATGCTCCTTGCCACGCCTCTAACCTTGATGGAAGATATAAGGACCCTCTTAACGATGTTGCTGGAAGTTAAGGACTTTTCTTTGGTAGAGAATAAGTTACAAATACTTAACTAATATAGATGCTACCTTTAATTTATTTTTGAAATTTTTGTATAGGTTAGCGACCATAATTGGATAGTATTTATGAACATTGAGCGAGATCCAATGGTGGTGGTTGGTGACCAAACATTTTGAGATGAAAAGATTCAAAAACACTATGTGCAACTTGGAGTCCCATGCCAATGGGAGTTGCATGCTAGAATAGAGATTATGCTCACCACAAAGCCAACTAATTGAATTCTCTGTTCACAAAAGTTTATTATATACCCCTTTTATCTATCTATTTGATTTAGATGTCATGAAAAACAGACTACAAAGTAACACAATATAATGAAAATATGAAAAATAAAGATGTGAAAAATTTAGTAAATTTGCATTTTAAATGGCTGTGTGAATGGAAATAAGATATAAGAAGAGAATAATTTGATGCAGCGGTTAATCGAACGATTTGGTGCATTCATTAATAATCCGAAGGATTGTGTGAATGAAAATGAGATACAAGAAGCCAATTTAGATTCTTGATTTTGCGTAAACCAGAAAATATATATGTAGCAGTGATGTTTAAATATTTGTGTACCTAAATATTTTAATTGTATGATTGTAGCATTTGGCTTTGTCACTTAAAATTAGAATTTTTAAATTTTTGTTGTTCTTAAACGTAATTAATTCATCCAAATGGTATAAATTAGATTTTCATTTATTTCAATAATATATGTTAGTAATAAAACTTTAAATCATAACATTCATTTTAATTACAATATTAAATCAAATTGAATGTTCTATACATTTATTGTATTTTATAATAAGAAAATAAAATCGGTGATTTCAATGGTTAAGAATGACATTAATAAATCAAATTAGTTTATTAATCATAGACTATTTCTACATTTGTTATATTTTATAATCACAAACTTATTAATTATAAATTATTTCACAACAGATTTTAATTTTTAATTACTGTTTTAATATATTAGTTATCATACAATAGAAAAAAAGCAAGATGAGATCTTTGGCAAGTTTGCCAAGTGTAAATCTCTCATGCATTCTCATTTTATATTGTTGCCATAAAAGGAAAGTTTGTCTTACTTTAATTCTATTATTTATTAATTATTTTAAATTAAATAAATATTAATAAAAATGCAAAAAAAAAAAAGTTGGGAGAAGCAACAAAAATTTTGAACCTCAAAGTTTGAATCCTAAACCCTCTAGGATACATCACAATAATTTTCCAGATATTTTGTATCAAATTCTGTTTTCCAGATATTTTGTATCAAGATTCTTAATCGCACTCCTAATTTTGAGTTTTGATTTTTGTTTTGAATGTTTTTAGGTCTCTTGAACGGAGAGAAAACTATAGGGATTATGTGAAACCTTGATGGAAGATATAAGGACCCTCTTAACGATGTTGCTGGAAGTTAAGGACTTTTCTTTGGTAGAGAATAAGTTACAAATTCTTAACTAATATAGATGCTACCTTTAATTTATTTTTGAAATTTTTGTATAGGTTAGCGAGCATAATTGGATAGTATTTATGAATCTGTTGAAGCGAGATCCAATGGTGGTGGTTGGTGACCAAACATTTTGAGATGAAAAGATTGAAAAACACTATGTGCAACTTGGAGTCCCATGCCAATGGGAGTTGCATGCTAGAACAGAGATTATGCTCACCTCAAAGCCAACTAATTGAATTCTCTGTTCACAAAAGTTGATTATATACCCCTTTTATCTATCTGTTTGATTTTGATGTCATGAAAAACAGACTACAAAGTAACACAATATAATGAAAATATGAAAAATAAAGATGTGAAAAATTTAGTAAATTTGCATTTTAAACGGCTGTGTGAATAGAAATATGTTATAAGAAGAGAATAATTTGGTCTGGCGGTTAATCTGAACGATTTGGTCTATCTGTTAATAATCCGAAGGATTGTGTCAATGAAAATGAGATACAAGAAGCCAATTTAGATTCTTGATTTTGCGTAAACCAGAAAATATTTATGTAGCAGTGATGTTTAAATATTTGTATACCTAAATATTTTAATTGTATGATTGTAGCATTTCGCTTTGTCACTTAAAATTAGAATTTTTAAATTTTTGTTGTTCTTAAACGTAATTAATTCATCCAAATGGTATAAATTAGATTTTCATTTATTTCAATAATATATGTTAGTAATAAAACTTTAAATCATAACATTCATTTTAATTACAATATTAAATCAAATTGTTTTATTGATCCTAGATTGTTCTATACATTTATTGTATTTTATAATAAGAAAATAACATCGATGATTTCAATGGTTAAGAATGACATTAATAAATCAAATTAGTTCATTAATCATAGACTATTTCTACATTTGTTATATTTTATAATCACAAACTTATTAATTTTAAATTACCTCACAAAAGATTTTAATTTTTAATTACTGTTTTAATATATTAATTATCATACAATAGAAAAAAGCAAGTTGAGATCTTTGGCAAGTTTGCCAAGTGTCAATCTCTCATGCATTCTCATTTTATATTGTTGCCATAAAAGGAAAGTTTGTCTTACTTTAATTATATTAATTATTAATTATTTTAAATTAAATAAATATTAATAAAAATGAAGAAAAAAAATGTTTGTTATGAACACGTTAAATCATGTATACTTGGAGAAATCAATGCAGATTCATTGATATCAATTGGAACCCAAACAGGTGAGTTGTGAGAAGCAACAAAAATTTGAACTCAAAGTTTGAATCCTAAACCCTCTAGGATACATCACAATAATTTTCCAGATATTTGCATAAATATATATAAATAGGAACAAGATTCTTAATCGCACTCTCTTGAACGGAGAGAAAACTAAAGGGATTATGTGAAACCTTGATGGAAGATATAAGGACCCTCTTAACGATGTTGTTGGAAGTTAAGGACTTTTCTTTGGTAGAGAATAAGTTACAAATACTTAACTAATATAGATGCTACCTTTAATTTATTTTTGAAATTATTGTATAGGTTAGCGACCATAATTGGATAGTATTGTGGTGGTAGGTGACCAAACATTTTCAGATGAAAAGGTTTAAAAACACTATGTGCAACTTGGAGTCCCATGTCAATGGGAGTTGGGAATTGCATGCCAGAATAGAGATTATGCTCCCCTCAAAGCCAACAAATTGAATTCCAACAAATTGAATTCTCTGTTAACAAAAGTTGATTTTATACCCCTTTTATCTATTTGATTACCATGTCATGAAAACTAGACTACAAAGAAACACAAAATAATGAAAATATGAAAAATAAAGATGTGAAATTTTTGTAAATTTGCATTTTAAACGGCTGTGTGAATGGAAATAAGATATAAGAAGAGAATAATTTGGTCAGGCGGTTAATCTGAACGATTTGGTCTGTCTGTTAATAATTCGAAGGATTGTGTTGGTCTGTCTGTTAATAATCCGAAGGATTGTGTGAATGAAAATGAGATACAAGAAACCAATTTAGATTCTTGATTTTGCGTAAACCAGGAAAATATTTATGTAGCAGTGATGTTTAAATATTTGTATACCTAAATATTTTAATTGTATGACTGTAGCATTTGACTTTGTCACTTAAAATTAGTAATTAACTCATCCAAATGTTATAAAATAGATTTTCATTTATTTCAATAATATATGTTAGTAATAAAACTTTAAATCATAACATTCATTTTAATGACCATATTAAATTAAATTGTTTTATCGATCCTAGATTGTTCTATACATTTATTGTATTTTATAATAAGAAAATAAAATCGATGATTTCAATGGTTAAGAGTGACATTAATAAATGAAATTAGTTTATTAATCATAGACTATTTCTACCTTTGTTATATTTTATAATCACAAACTTATTAATTTTAAATTACCTCACAAAAGATTTTAATTTTTAATTACTGTTTTAATATATTAATTATCATACAATAGAAAAAAAGCAAGTTGAGATCTTTGGCAAGTTTTCCAAGCGTCAATCTCTCAAGCATTCTCTTTTTTTATTGTTGCTATAAAAGGAAAGTTTGTCTCACTTTAATTTCATTAATTACTAATTAATTTATATTAAATAAATATTAATAAAAATGCAACCCAAACAGGTGAGTTGGGAGAAACAAAAAAATTTAAACCCCTTTCTCTTCTTCACTTCCTCTTCACATTAAAAAACTATCTCTCTTCGTTCTTCTTAATTCCTTCCATAATCTCCTCTTCTAGAAAATCAAAAACACCACATAAACCCTAATCAACCACCACCGTTTATGTTCTACCGTTAATTTGAACGATTTGGTCTGTCTGTTAATAATCTGAAGCATTGTGTGAATGAAAATGAGAAGATTCCAATTTAGATTCTTGATTTTGCGTAAACCAGAAGATATTTCTGTAGCAGTGATGTTTGAATATTTGTATACCTAAATATTTTAAGCGTATGAGTGTAACATTTGGCTTTGTCACTTAAAATTAGAATTTTACAATTTTGTCAATATTTCACGTAATTAATTCATCCAAATCATATAAATTAGATTTTGATTTATTTCAATAATATATGTTAATAATAATACTTTAAATCATAACATTCATTTTAATGACAATATTAAATCAAATTATTTTATAGATCCTAGATTGTTTCTATATATTTATTGTATTTTATAATAAGTAAATAAAATCGATGATTTCAATGGTTAAGAACTCTAAATCACAATATTTACTTTAATGACATTAATAAATCAAATTGGTTTACTAATCATAGACTATTTCTATATTTGTTATATTTTTATAATAACAAACTTATAAATTATAAATTACCTCACAAAAGATTTTAATTTTTTATTATTTTTTTATTATATTAATTATCATACAATCATACCATAGAAAAAAGCAAGATGAGATCATTGGCAAGTTTGTCAAGTGTCAATCTCTCACGCATTCTCATTTTATATTGTTGCCATAAAAGGAAAGTTTGTCTTACTTTAACTATATTAATCATTAATTATTTTCAATTAAATAAATATTAATAAAAATGAAGAAAAAAAAAGTTTGTTATGAACACGTTAAATCATGTATGCTTGGAAAACTCAATAGTTTCTTTGAAAAATGGAGAGTCATTGATATCAATTGGAACCCAAACAGGTGAGTTGTGAGAAGCAACAAAAATTTGAACCTCAAAGTTTGAATCCTAAACCCTCAAGGATACATCACAATAATTTTCCATATATTTGCATAAATATATATAAATAGGAACAAGATTCTTAATCGCACTCCTAATTTTGAGTTTTGATTTTTGTTTTGAATGTTTATAGGTCTCTTGAACGGAGAGAAAACTAAAGGGATTATGTGAAACCTTGATGGAAGATATAAGGATCCTCTTAACGATGTTGCTGGAAGTTAAGGACTTTTCTTTGTTAGAGATTAAGTTACAAATACTTAACTAATATAGATGCTACCTTTAATTTATTTTTGAAATTTTTGTATAGGTTACCGACCATAATTGGATAGTATTGTGGTGGTAGGTGACCAAACATTTTGAGATGAAAAGATTTAAAAACACTATGTGCAACTTGGAGTCCCATGCCAATGGGAGTTCATTGCCAGAATAGAGATTATGCTCCGTCAAAGCCAACTAATTGAATTCCCTGTTAACAAAAGTTGATTTTATACCCCTTTTATATGTTTGATTACGATGTCATGAAAAACAGACTACAAAGTAACACAATATAATGAAAATATGAAAAATAAAGATGTGAAAAATTTAGTAAATTTGCATTTTAAACGGCTGTGTGAATGGAAATAAGATATATGAAGAGAATAATTTGGTCTGGCGGTTAATCTAAACGATTTGGTCTGTCCGTTAATAATCCGAAGGATTGTGTGAATGAAAATGAGATACAAGAAGCCAATTTAGATTCTTGATTTTGCGTAAACCAGAAAATATTTATGTAGCAGTGATGTTTAAGTATTTGTATACCTAAATATTTTAATTGTATGACTGTAGCATTTGGCTTTGTCACTTAAATTAGTAATTAATTCATCCAAATGTTCTAAATTAGATTTTCATTTATTTCAATAATATATGTTAGTAATAAAGCTTTAAATCGTATCATTCTTTTTAATGACAATATTAAATCAAATTGTTTTATCGATCCTAGATTGTTCTATACATTTATTGTATTTAATAATAAGAAAATAAAATCGACGATTTCAATGGTTCAGAATGCATTGATAAATCAAATTAGTTTATTAATCTTAGACTATTTCTACATTTGTTATATTTTATAATCACAAGCTTATTAATTTTAAATTATCTCACAAAAGATTTTAATTTTTAATTACTGTTTTAATATATTAATTATCATACAATAGAAAAAAAGAAAGTCGAGATCTTTGGCAAGTTTTCCAAGCGTCAATCTCTCAAGCATTCTCTTTTTTATTGTTGCTATAAAAGAAAAGTTTGTCTCACTTTAATTTCATTAATTACTAATTAATTTATATTAAATAAATATTAATAAAAATGCAACCCAAACAGGTGAGTTGGGAGAAACAAAAAAATTTAAACCCCTCTGTCTTCTTCACTTCCTCTTCACATTAAAAAAACTATCTCTCTTCGTTCTTCTTATTTCCTTCTATAATCTCCTCTTCTACAAAATCAAAAACACCACATAAACCCTAATCAACCACCACCGTCTACGTTCTGCCGTTAATCTGAACGATTTGGTCTGTCTGTTAATAATCTGAAGCATTGTGTGAATGAAAATGAGAAGATTCCAATTTAGATTCTTGATTTTGCGTAAACCAGAAGATATTTCTGTAGCAGTGATGTTTGAATATTTGTATACCTAAATATTTTAAGCGTATGAGTGTAACATTTGGCTTTGTCACTTAAAATTAGAATTTTACAATTTTGTCAATATTTCACGTAATTAATTCATCCAAATCATATAAATTAGATTTTGATTTATTTCAATAATATATGTTAATAATAATACTTTAAATCATAACATTCATTTTAATGACAATATTAAATCAAATTATTTTATAGATCCTAGATTGTTTCTATATATTTATTGTATTTTATAATAAGTAAATAAAATCGATGATTTCAATGGTTAAGAACTCTAAATCAAAATATTTACTTTAATGACATTAATAAATCAAATTAGTTTACTAATCATAGACTATTTCTATATTTGTTATATTTTTATAATAACAAACTTATAAATTCTAAATTACCTCACAAAAGATTTTAATTTTTAATTATTTTTTTATTATATTAATTATCATGCAATCATACCATAGAAAAAAGCAAGATGAGATCTTTGGCAAGTTTGTCAAGTGTCAATCTCTCATGCATTCTCATTTTATATTGTTGCCATAAAAGGAAAGTTTGTCTTACTTTAATTATATTAATTATTAATTATTTTAAGTTAACTAAATATTAATAAAAATGAAGAAAAAAAATGTTTGTTATGAACACGTTAAATCATGTATGCTTGGACAACTCAATAGTTTCTTTGAAAAATGCAAAGTCATTGATATCAATTGGAACCCAAACAGGTGAGTCGGGAGAAGCAACAAAAATTTGAACCTCAAAGTTTGAATCCTAAACCCTCTAGGATACATCACAATAATTTTCCAGATATTTTGTATCCAATTCTATTTTCCAGATATTTTGTATCAAATTCTATTGTATAAACATATATAAATAGGAACAAGATTCTTAATGGCACTCCTAATTTTGAGTTTTGATTTTTGTTTTGAATGTTTTTAGGTCTCTTGAACGGAGAGATAACTAAAGGGATTATGTGAAACCTTGATGGAAGATATAAGGACCCTCTTAACAATGTTGCTGGAAGTTAAGGACTTTTCTTTGGTAGAGAATAAGTTAATTCTAGTGTTTTCTTTAATGTTTATAGTATTTTTCAGTGTTATATTAATAATAATAATAATATAATTATTCAATATTTTAAAAAATAAACATTATATATATTAAATGAATATCTGCATCCAAATATAGTTGATATGCTTTGATTTTCATAATATTGACATCAAAATTAAAATAACTACATTATATCAATTATAAATTTTAATATTTAAATATTTTAACACTATTTTTCATATGAGTCACTAAAGTAATTGTTGGAGAGTATAAAAGACATGTTTGTTAACAAGAAAATATGTTTTATTAATTAATTTTTTACATATTTTTAAATAATATTTAAATAAGAGTAAAAATATTTATAATATATTATATTCTTAAAAAAATGTTTTTAATTTAAAAATATTAACAAATTACTTACATATTGAACTCCGAATTAACACTTTATACTAATACCTATTAGTTGGGATACTAGCGTCACACTTAACATATTAATTTAAATGTAACATAATTCAAAAAACAACCATTTTAAAATTATTTTATACTATAAATTATGATGCATTTTAAACTACCAATGATAAAAGGTGAACAATATGTTTTTTATTTAAATTGAATATTGATCCTCAATCAATGAAATAATATAATTTAAAGTTATCCTATATTTTTATTTTATGTTAAAATAAATTAAAATTTAAAATAATTTATTCTAAGTTTATTAATACTCGACTTAAATTCAAAGAATTTACATTAAAAGATAGTATTTTGTTTTCTTATTTTATTTTTTTAATCAATTTTAATATTTCAACATTTAATTATAAAAGTAATTTTCAATCGGTTGTATTATGTCAAACAAAATAAAATATACAATATATATATATATATATATATATATATATATATATATATATATATATATATATATATATTCTAAAAATTAGACAAATATATTCTACAATATATATGAAATATTATGAGACAAATATTTGCCACGGACAAAAAAGTTACATAAAAATATATTAGACAAATATAAAAGTTCTAATTCCATGTGACTAAAGACCATCAATCTAAGCTCTATCTTTAAATTTAACGATAAATGGGGTGTAAGTGCACAAACCTAGATGGGGTTAATTCATGGTTATGACCTCCTCATAAAATGACACTACATATATACCATTTTGGCTTTGTAGTACACGAAGCCTAGTTGCATTTAGTATGGGTTTGACATTTGTGACCTCTTTCCTATCTAACCTACTTAAGTGTTTATTCTCTCTTGAACCATGCTTGTTGCATACAAACGCATCCTTATAAACGCATTTAGTATGGGTTTGACGCTCAGCCCTCCTCTAATATCACTTTTACTAATGGCAAAACCCTTGCATTTTCATACTTATAATAAAAATCATAAGCTTCATCAATGTAACGAAATGCATAGCACAATTTCATCAAGTCATGAAATTAATACTTACCACGTTATCGCCACAACCGCATTTAATTCAATTGAATCATCTTCGTCATTATCGATCGGCTCCATCATCATCATCTGAGTTTTGACAACTGTCACCCTCAATATCATTCAATTTAACATCAGAATAAGTATTACCATCACTAGAATCCACCTCAAATTCATCGTCTGAGTTTTCAATCGTACACCTGAATTAAAAACAACTTTTAACACAACAAATTTGGAATCATTAAAGTTGAAAAACATATACAAAAAACAAATTCAGGCATATTCCCTAATTCCCAAATTGAAATATCCATATACATAAAACAAGCTCAAACAAAAACCCTAATTCCCAAATTGAATTGAATGATGTTGAGTATGACAGTTATATAAATAATTCTACTCAGGAATTTTTCGTATTTACCTTAGCAATTATATTCTCAATACGAATACACGCAAACTTTTGGTGCAAAAGAATAAAAGTGATTGGAATGATGGAAGAATAAAAGAGAATAACGACTACCAAAAAGAGTAAAGAAAAAAGGAATTATGTATTATTAATGAAATAAGAACACCTATATATACACACAAAAAAAGCCCAAAATTAAACCCTAATTAAACCTAATCTTGGTGACCAAGATAAAAGATACTAACCGTACAAACTAACAAATACTAAAGTACCCTTAAAACTAATCTTAATAACTAAGGTTAGGAACCAGAACATCATAACATCAAAAGTTCTGGATATGCCTTACTAACATCAGAACTTCTGACTGACCCTCAGAAGTTCTGGATATGAATTATTCTCAACACCATCCCTTAATTCATATCCATCAAAAACTAACAACACCAAATTCATTTTGTAAACAATGAAACTGGTGGGTTTTGATAGCCTTTGTCAGAACATCTGTCAGCTGCTTCTGGGTGCTACAATGCAGAACTTCTAACACTCCTTTTTGTACTTGACTTATGAGAAAATGATACTTCGTCTCAATATGCTTCATTCTTCCATGCAATATTGGATTCTTGGCAAGATTGATTGCAAACTTGTTCTGCCGTTAATCTGAACGATTTGGTCTGTCTGTTAATAATCCGAAGGATTATGTGAATGAAAATGAGAAGAAGCCAATTTAGATTCTTGATTTTGCGTAAACCAAAAAATATTTCTGTAGAAGTGATGTTTGAATATTTGTATACCTAAATATTTTAAGCGTATGAGTGTAGCATTTGGCTGTCACTTAAAATTAGAATTTTTAAATGTTTGTATATATTTCACGTATCTAATTCATCCAAATCATATAAATTAGATTTGGATTTATTTCAATAATATATGTTAATAATAATACTTTAAATCATAACATTCTTTTTAATGACAATATTAAATCAAATTATTTTAGAGATCCTAGATTGTTTCTATATATTTATTGTATTTTATAATAAGTAAATAAAATCAATGATTTCAATGGTTAAGAACTCTAAATCACAATATTTACTTTAATGACATAAATAAATTAAATTAGTTTACTAATCATAGACTATTTCTATATTTGTTATATTTTTATAATAACAAACTTATAAATTATAAATTACGTCACAAAAGATTTTAATTTTTAATTATTTTTTAATATATTAATTATCATACAATCATACCATACAAAAAAGCAAGATAAGATCTTTGGCAAGTTTGCCAAGGGTCAATCTCTCATGCATTCTCATTTTATATTGTTGCCATAAAAGGAAAGTTTGTCTTACTTTAATTATATTAATTATTAATTATTTTAAATTAAATAAATATTAATAAAATGAAGAGAAAAAAGTTTGTTATGAACACGTTAAATCATGTATACTTGGACAACTCAATAGTTTCTTTGAAAATGCGAGTGATTGATATCAATTAGAACCCAAATAGGTGAGTTGTGAGAAGCAACAAAAATTTGAACCTCAAAGTTTGAATCCTAAACCCTCTAGGATACATCACAATAATTTTCCAGATATTTGCATAAATATATATAAATAGGAACAAGATTCTTAATCCTAAACCCTCTAGGATACATCACAATAATTTTCCAGATATTTGCATAAATATATATAAATAGGAACAAGATTCTTAATCGCACTCCTAATTTTGAGTTTTGATTTTTGTTTTGAATGTTTATAGGTCTATCGAACGGAGAGAAAACTAAAGGGATTATGTGAAACCTTGATGGAAGATATAAGGACCCTCTCAACGATGTTGCTGGAAGTTAAGGACTTTTCTTTGGTAGAGAATAAGTTACAAATACTTAACTTATATAGATGCTACCTTTAATTTATTTTTGAAATTTTTGTATAGGTTAGCGACCATAATTGGATAGTATTTATGAATCTGTTGAAGCGAGATCCAATGGTGGTGGTTGCTGATCAAACATTTTGAGATGAAAAGATTCAAAAACACTATGTGCAACTTGGAGTCCCATGCTAATGGGATTTGCATGCTAGAATAGAGATTATGCTCCCTTCAAAGCCAACTAATTGAATTCTCTGTTAACAAAAGTTGATTTTATACCCCTTTTATCTATCTGTTTGATTTCGATGTCATAAAAAACAGACTACAAAGTAACACAATATAATGAAAATATGAAGAATAAAGATGTGAAAAATTTAGTAAATTTGCATTTTAAACGGCTGTGTGAATGGAAATAAGAAATAAGAAGAGAATAATTTGGTCTGGCGGTTAATCTGGACGATTTGGTCTGTCTGTTAATAATCCGAAGGATTGTGTAAATGAAAATGAGATACAAGAAGGAAATTTAGATTCTTGATTTTCGTAAACGAAAATATTTATGTAGCAGTGATGTTTAAATATTTGCATACCAAAATATTTTAATTGTATGACAGTAGCATTTGGCTTTGTCACTTAAAATTAGAATTTTTAACTTTTTTTTGTTCTTAAACGTAATTAATTCATCCAAATGGTATAAATTAGATTTTCATTTATTTCAATAATATATGTTAGTAATAAAACTCTAAATCATAACTTTCATTTTAATGACAATATTAAATCAAATTGTTTTATCGATCCTACATTGTTCTATACATTTATTGCATTTTATAATAAGAAAATAAAATCGATGATTTCAATGGTTAAGAATGACATTAATAAATCAAATTTGTTTATTAATCATAGACTATTTCTACATTTGTCATATTTTATAATCACAAACTTATTAATTATGAATTACCTCACAAAAGATTTTAATTTTTAATTACTGTTTTAATATATTAATTATCATACGATAGAAAAAAAAACAAGATGAGATATTTGGCAAGTTTGCCAAGTGTCAATCTCTCATGCATTCTCATTTTATATTGTTGCCATAAAAGGGAAGTTTGTATTACATTAATTCTATTATTTATTAATTATTACACGTTAAATCATGTATGCTTGGACAATGCTTAGACAACTCAATAGTTTTTTGAAAAATGCAGAGTCATTGATATCAATTGGAACCCAAACAGGTGAGTTGGGAGAAGCAACACAAATTTGAACTTCAAAGTTTGAATCCTAAACCCTCTAGGATATATCACAATAATTTTCCAGATATTTTGTATCAAATTCTATTTTCCAGATATTTTGTATCAAATACTATTGTATAAATATATATAAATAGGAACAAGATTCTTAATCGCACTCCTAATTTTGAGTTTTCATTTTTGCTTTGAATGTTTTTAGGAATCTTGAACGGAGAGAAAACTATAGGGATTATGTGAAACCCTGATGGAAGATATAAGGACATCTTAACGATGTTGCTGGAAGATATAAGGACATCTTAACGATGTTGCAGGAAGTTAAGGACTTTTCTTTGGTAGAGAATAAGTTAAAGATACTTAACTAATATAGATGCGACCTTTAATTTATTTTTGAAATTTTTGTATAGGTTAGCGACCATAATTGGATAGTATTTATGAATCTGTTGAAGCGAGATCCAATGGTGGTGGTTGCTGACCAAACATTTTGAGATGAAAAGATTCAAAAACACTATGTGCAACTTGGAGTCCCATGCCAATGGGAGTTGCATGCCAGAATAGAGATTATGCTCCCCTCAAAGCCAATGTTTCTATATATTTATTGTAGTTTATAATAAGAAAATAAAATCGATGATTTCAATGGTTAAGAACTCTAAATCATAATATTTACTTTAATGACATTAATAAATCAAATTAGTTTACTAATCATAGACTATTTCTATATTTGTTATATTTTTATAATAACAAACTTATAAATTATAAATTACGTCACAAAAGATTTTAATTTTTAATTATTTTTTAATATATTAATTATCATACAATCATACCATACAAAAAAGCAAGATAAGATCTTTGGCAAGTTTGCCAAGGGTCAATCTCTCATGCATTCTCATTTTATATTGTTGCCATAAAAGGAAAGTTTGTCTTACTTTAATTATATTAATTATTAATTATTTTAAATTAAATAAATATTAATAAAAATGAAGAGAAAAAAAAGTTTGTTATGAACACGTTAAATCATGTATACTTGGACAACTCAATAGTTTCTTTGAAAAATGCAGAGTGATTGATATCAATTAGAACCCAAATAGGTGAGTTGTGAGAAGCAACAAAAATTTGAACCTCAAAGTTTGAATCCTAAACCCTCTAGGATACATCACAATAATTTTCCGATATTTGCATAAATATATATAAATAGGAACAAGATTCTTAATCCTAAACCCTCTAGGATACATCACAATAATTTTCCAGATATTTGCATAAATATATATAAATAGGAACAAGATTCTTAATCGCACTCCTAATTTTGAGTTTTGATTTTTGGTTTGAATGTTTATAGGTCTATCGAACGGAGAGAAAACTAAAGGGATTATGTGAAACCTTGATGGAAGATATAAGGACCCTCTCAACGATGTTGGAAGTTAAGGACTTTTCTTTGGTAGAGAATAAGTTACAAATACTTAACTTATATAGATGCTACCTTTAATTTATTTTTGAAATTTTTGTATAGGTTAGCGACCATAATTGGATAGTATTTATGAATCATTGAAGCGAGATCCAATGGTGGTGGTTCTTGATCAAACATTTTGAGATGAAAAGATTCAAAACACTATGTGCAACTTGGAGTCCCATGCTAATGGGATTTGCATGCTAGAATAGAGATTATGCTCCTTCAAAGCCAACTAATTGAATTCTCTGTTAACAAAAGTTGATTTTATACCCCTTTATCTATCTTTGATTTCGATGTCATAAAAAAGCTACAAAGTAACACAATATAATGAAAATATGAAGAATAAAGATGTGAAAAATTTAGTAAATTTGCATTTTAAACTGTGTGAATGGAAATAAGAAATAAGAAGAGAATAATTTGTCTCAGGTTAATCTGGACGATTTAGTGTCATTAATAATCCGAACGATTGTGTAAATGAAAATGAGATACAAGAAGGAAATTTAGATTCTTGATTTTATGTAAACCGAAAATATTTATGTAGATGATGTTTAAATATTTGCATACCAAAATATTTTAATTGTATGAGAGTAGCATTTGGCTTTGTCACTTAAAATTAGAATTTTTAACTTTTTTTTGTTCTTAAACGTAATTAATTCATCCAAATGGTATAAATTAGATTTTCATTTATTTCAATAATATATGTTAGTAATAAAACTCTAAATCATAACATTCATTTTAATGACAATATTAAATCAAATTGTTTTATCGATCCTACATTGTTCTATACATTTATTGCATTTTATAATAAGAAAATAAAATCGATGATTTCAATGGTTAAGAATGACATTAATAAATCAAATTTGTTTATTAATCATAGACTATTTCTACATTTGTCATATTTTATAATCACAAACTTATTAATTATGAATTACCTCACAAAAGATTTTAATTTTTAATTACTGTTTTAATATATTAATTATCATACGATAGAAAAAAAAACAAGATGAGATATTTGGCAAGTTTGCCAAGTGTCAATCTCTCATGCATTCTCATTTTATATTGTTGCCATAAAAGGGAAGTTTGTATTACATTAATTCTATTATTTATTAATTATTACACGTTAAATCATGTATGCTTGGACAATGCTTAGACAACTCAATAGTTTTTTGAAAAATGCAGAGTCATTGATATCAATTGGAACCCAAACAGGTGAGTTGGGAGAAGCAACA
The DNA here is from genome assembly GCA_021764765.1 of Vicia sativa. NCBI lineage: Eukaryota > Viridiplantae > Streptophyta > Magnoliopsida > Fabales > Fabaceae > Vicia > Vicia sativa. The sequence continues at coordinate 176,619,675 of CM038793.1, read as the reverse complement.
CAAATTTGAACTTCAAAGTTTGAATCCTAAACCCTCTAGGATATATCACAATAATTTTCCAGATATTTTGTATCAAATTCTATTTTCCAGATATTTTGTATCAAATACTATTGTATAAATATATATAAATAGGAACAAGATTCTTAATCGCACTCCTAATTTTGAGTTTTGATTTTTGTTTTGAATGTTTATAGGTCTCTTGAACGGAGAGAAAACTAAAGGGATTATGTGAAACCTTGATGGAAGATATAAGGACCCTCTCAACGATGTTGCTGGAAGTTAAGGACTTTTCTTTGGTAGAGAATAAGTTAAAGATACTTAACTAATATAGATGCGACCTTTAATTTATTTTTGAAATTTTTGTATAGGTTAGCGACCATAATTGGATAGTATTTATGAATCTGTTGAAGCGAGATCCAATGGTGGTGGTTGCTGACCAAACATTTTGAAATGAAAAGATTCAAAATATTAATTAATTATAAATTTAAAAAAAATGAAACAAAAAACAAGATGAGATATTTAGCAAGTTTGCCAAGTGTCAATCTCTCATGCATTCTCATTTTATATTGTTTCCATAAAAGGAAAGTTTGTCTTACTTTAATTCTATTAATTATTAATTAATTTAAATTAAATAAATATTAATAAATACGCAAAAAAAAATGCAACCCAAAAGTGAGTTGGGAGAAACAAAAAATTTAAACCCTTTGTCTTCTTCACTTCCTCTTCACATTAAAAAACTATCTCTCAACATCCTTCTTAATTCCTTCCATAATCTCCTCTTCTACAAAATCAAAAACACCACATAAACCCTAATCAACCACCACCGTCTACGTTCTGCCGTTAATCTGAACGATTTGGTCTGTCTACGTTCTGCCGTTAATCTGAACGATTTGGTCTGTCTGTTAATAATCCGAAGGATTATGTGAATGAAAATGAGAAGAAGCCAATTTAGATTCTTGATTTTATGTAAACCAAAAATATTTTCAGAAGTGATGTTTGAATATTTGTATACCTAAATATTTTAAGCGTATGAGTGTAGCATTTGGCTGTCACTTAAAATTAGAATTTTTAAATGTTTGTATATATTTCACGTATCTAATTCATCCAAATCATATAAATTAGATTTGGATTTATTTCAATAATATATGTTAATAATAATACTTTAAATCATAACATTCTTTTTAATGACAATATTAAATCAAATTATTTTAGAGATCCTAGATTGTTTCTATATATTTATTGTATTTTATAATAAGTAAATAAAATCAATGATTTCAATGGTTAAGAACTCTAAAACACAATATTTACTTTAATGACATAAATAAATTAAATTAGTTTACTAATCATAGACTATTTCTATATTTGTTATATTTTTATAATAACAAACTTATAAATTATAAATTACGTCACAAAAGATTTTAATTTTTAATTATTTTTTAATATATTAATTATCATACAATCATACCATACAAAAAAGCAAGATAAGATCTTTGGCAAGTTTGCCAAGGGTCAATCTCTCATGCATTCTCATTTTATATTGTTGCCATAAAAGGAAAGTTTGTCTTACTTTAATTATATTAATTATTAATTATTTTAAATTAAATAAATATTAATAAAAATGAAGAGAAAAAAAAGTTTGTTATGAACACGTTAAATCATGTATACTTGGACAACTCAATAGTTTCTTTGAAAAATGCAGAGTGATTGATATCAATTAGAACCCAAATAGGTGAGTTGTGAGAAGCAACAAAAATTTGAACCTCAAAGTTTGAATCCTAAACCCTCTAGGATACATCACAATAATTTTCCAGATATTTGCATAAATATATATAAATAGGAACAAGATTCTTAATCCTAAACCCTCTAGGATACATCACAATAATTTTCCAGATATTTGCATAAATATATATAAATAGGAACAAGATTCTTAATCGCACTCCTAATTTTGAGTTTTGATTTTTGGTTTGAATGTTTATAGGTCTATCGAACGGAGAGAAAACTAAAGGGATTATGTGAAACCTTGATGGAAGATATAAGGACCCTCTCAACGATGTTGCTGGAAGTTAAGGACTTTTCTTTGGTAGAGAATAAGTTACAAATACTTAACTTATATAGATGCTACCTTTAATTTATTTTTGAAATTTTTGTATAGGTTAGCGACCATAATTGGATAGTATTTATGAATCTGTTGAAGCGAGATCCAATGGTGGTGGTTGCTGATCAAACATTTTGAGATGAAAAGATTCAAAAACACTATGTGCAACTTGGAGTCCCATGCTAATGGGATTTGCATGCTAGAATAGAGATTATGCTCCCTTCAAAGCCAACTAATTGAATTCTCTGTTAACAAAAGTTGATTTTATACCCCTTTTATCTATCTGTTTGATTTCGATGTCATAAAAAATGACTACAAAGTAACACAATATAATGAAAATATGAAGAATAAAGATGTGAAAAATTTAGTAAATTTGCATTTTAAACGGCTGTGTGAATGGAAATAAGAAATAAGAAGAGAATAATTTGGTCTGGCGGTTAATCTGGACGATTTGGTCTGTCTGTTAATAATCCGAACGATTGTGTAAATGAAAATGAGATACAAGAAGGAAATTTAGATTCTTGATTTTGCGTAAACCAGAAAATATTTATGTAGCAGTGATGTTTAAATATTTGCATACCAAAATATTTTAATTGTATGACAGTAGCATTTGGCTTTGTCACTTAAAATTAGAATTTTTAACTTTTTTTTGTTCTTAAACGTAATTAATTCATCCAAATGGTATAAATTAGATTTTCATTTATTTCAATAATATATGTTAGTAATAAAACTCTAAATCATAACATTCATTTTAATGACAATATTAAATCAAATTGTTTTATCGATCCTACATTGTTCTATACATTTATTGCATTTTATAATAAGAAAATAAAATCGATGATTTCAATGGTTAAGAATGACATTAATAAATCAAATTTGTTTATTAATCATAGACTATTTCTACATTTGTCATATTTTATAATCACAAACTTATTAATTATGAATTACCTCACAAAAGATTTTAATTTTTAATTACTGTTTTAATATATTAATTATCATACGATAGAAAAAAAAACAAGATGAGATATTTGAGTTTGCCAAGTGTCAATCTCTCATGCATTCTCATTTTATATTGTTTCCATAAAAGGAAAGTTTGTCTTACTTTAATTCTATTAATTATTAATTAATTTAAATTAAATAAATATTAATAAATACGCAAAAAAAAATGCAACCCAAACAGGTGAGTTGGGAGAAACAAAAAAATTTAAACCCCTTTGTCTTCTTCACTTCCTCTTCACATTAAAAAACTATCTCTCAACATCCTTCTTAATTCCTTCCATAATCTCCTCTTCTACAAAATCAAAAACACCACATAAACCCTAATCAACCACCACCGTCTACGTTCTGCCGTTAATCTGAACGATTTGGTCTGCTCGTTAGTTAATCGAACGATTTGGTTCTGTCTTAATAATCCGAAGGATTATGTGAATGAAAATGAGAAGAAGCCAATTTAGATTCTTGATTTTGCGTAAACCAAAAAATATTTCTGTAGAAGTGATGTTTGAATATTTGTATACCTAAATATTTTAAGCGTATGAGTGTAGCATTTGGCTGTCACTTAAAATTAGAATTTTTAAATGTTTGTATATATTTCACGTATCTAATTCATCCAAATCATATAAATTAGATTTGGATTTATTTCAATAATATATGTTAATAATAATACTTTAAATCATAACATTCTTTTTAATGACAATATTAAATCAAATTATTTTAGAGATCCTAGATTGTTTCTATATATTTATTGTATTTTATAATAAGTAAATAAAATCAATGATTTCAATGGTTAAGAACTCTAAAACACAATATTTACTTTAATGACATAAATAAATTAAATTAGTTTACTAATCATAGACTATTTCTATATTTGTTATATTTTTATAATAACAAACTTATAAATTATAAATTACGTCACAAAAGATTTTAATTTTTAATTATTTTTTAATATATTAATTATCATACAATCATACCATACAAAAAAGCAAGATAAGATCTTTGGCAAGTTTGCCAAGGGTCAATCTCTCATGCATTCTCATTTTATATTGTTGCCATAAAAGGAAAGTTTGTCTTACTTTAATTATATTAATTATTAATTATTTTAAATTAAATAAATATTAATAAAAATGAAGAGAAAAAAAAGTTTGTTATGAACACGTTAAATCATGTATACTTGGACAACTCAATAGTTTCTTTGAAAAATGCAGAGTGATTGATATCAATTAGAACCCAAATAGGTGAGTTGTGAGAAGCAACAAAAATTTGAACCTCAAAGTTTGAATCCTAAACCCTCTAGGATACATCACAATAATTTTCCAGATATTTGCATAAATATATATAAATAGGAACAAGATTCTTAATCCTAAACCCTCTAGGATACATCACAATAATTTTCCAGATATTTGCATAAATATATATAAATAGGAACAAGATTCTTAATCGCACTCCTAATTTTGAGTTTTGATTTTTGGTTTGAATGTTTATAGGTCTATCGAACGGAGAGAAAACTAAAGGGATTATGTGAAACCTTGATGGAAGATATAAGGACCCTCTCAACGATGTTGCTGGAAGTTAAGGACTTTTCTTTGGTAGAGAATAAGTTACAAATACTTAACTTATATAGATGCTACCTTTAATTTATTTTTGAAATTTTGTATAGGTTAGCGACCATAATTGGATAGTATTTATGAATCTGTTGAAGCGAGATCCAATGGTGGTGGTTGCTGATCAAACATTTTGAGATGAAAAGATTCAAAAACACTATGTGCAACTTGGAGTCCCATGCTAATGGGATTTGCATGCTAGAATAGAGATTATGCTCCCTTCAAAGCCAACTAATTGAATTCTCTGTTAACAAAAGTTGATTTTATACCCCTTTTATCTATCTGTTTGATTTCGATGTCATAAAAAACAGACTACAAAGTAACACAATATAATGAAAATATGAAGAATAAAGATGTGAAAAATTTAGTAAATTTGCATTTTAAACGGCTGTGTGAATGGAAATAAGAAATAAGAAGAGAATAATTTGGTCTGGCGGTTAATCTGGACGATTTGGTCTGTCTGTTAATAATCCGAACGATTGTGTAAATGAAAATGAGATACAAGAAGGAAATTTAGATTCTTGATTTTGCGTAAACCAGAAAATATTTATGTAGCAGTGATGTTTAAATATTTGCATACCAAAATATTTTAATTGTATGACAGTAGCATTTGGCTTTGTCACTTAAAATTAGAATTTTTAACTTTTTTTTGTTCTTAAACGTAATTAATTCATCCAAATGGTATAAATTAGATTTTCATTTATTTCAATAATATATGTTAGTAATAAAACTCTAAATCATAACATTCATTTTAATGACAATATTAAATCAAATTGTTTTATCGATCCTACATTGTTCTATACATTTATTGCATTTTATAATAAGAAAATAAAATCGATGATTTCAATGGTTAAGAATGACATTAATAAATCAAATTTGTTTATTAATCATAGACTATTTCTACATTTGTCATATTTTATAATCACAAACTTATTAATTATGAATTACCTCACAAAAGATTTTAATTTTAATTATTGTTTTAATATATTAATTATCATACGAAAAAAAACAAGATGAGATATTTGCAAGTTTGCCAAGTGTCAATCTCTCATGCATTCTCATTTTATATTGTTGCCATAAAGGGAAGTTTGTATTACATTAATTCTATTATTTATTAATTATTACACGTTAAATCATGTATGCTTGGACAATGCTTAGACAACTCAATAGTTTTTGAAAATGCGAGTCATTGATATCAATTGGAACCCAAACAGTGAGTTGGGAGAAGCAAACAAATTTGAACTTCAAAGTTTGAATCCTAAACCTCTAGGATATATCACAATAATTTTCCAGATATTTTGTATCAAATTCTATTTTCCAGATATTTTGTATCAAATACTATTGTATAAATATATATAAATAGGAACAAGATTCTTAATCGCACTCCTAATTTTGAGTTTTGATTTTTGCTTTGAATGTTTTTAGGAATCTTGAATGGAGAGAAAACTAAAGGGATTATGTGAAACCCTGATGGAAGATATAAGGACATCTTAACGATGTTGCAGGAAGTTAAGGACTTTTCTTTGGTAGAGAATAAGTTAAAGATACTTAACTAATATAGATGCGACCTTTAATTTATTTTTGAAATTTTTGTATAGGTTAGCGACCATAATTGGATAGTATTTATGAATCTGTTGAAGCGAGATCCAATGGTGGTGGTTGCTGACCAAACATTTTGAAATGAAAAGATTCAAAATATTAATTAATTATAAATTTAAAAAAAATGAAACAAAAAACAAGATGAGATATTTAGCAAGTTTGCCAAGTGTCAATCTCTCATGCATTCTCATTTTATATTGTTTCCATAAAAGGAAAGTTTGTCTTACTTTAATTCTATTAATTATTAATTAATTTAAATTAAATAAATATTAATAAATACGCAAAAAAAAATGCAACCCAAACAGGTGAGTTGGGAGAAACAAAAAAATTTAAACCCCTTTGTCTTCTTCACTTCCTCTTCACATTAAAAAACTATCTCTCAACATCCTTCTTAATTCCTTCCATAATCTCCTCTTCTACAAAATCAAAAACACCACATAAACCCTAATCAACCACCACCGTCTACGTTCTGCCGTTAATCTGAACGATTTGGTCTGTCTACGTTCTGCCGTTAATCTGAACGATTTGGTCTGTCTGTTAATAATCCGAAGGATTATGTGAATGAAAATGAGAAGAAGCCAATTTAGATTCTTGATTTTGCGTAAACCAAAAAATATTTCTGTAGAAGTGATGTTTGAATATTTGTATACCTAAATATTTTAAGCGTATGAGTGTAGCATTTGGCTGTCACTTAAAATTAGAATTTTTAAATGTTTGTATATATTTCACGTATCTAATTCATCCAAATCATATAAATTAGATTTGGATTTATTTCAATAATATATGTTAATAATAATACTTTAAATCATAACATTCTTTTTAATGACAATATTAAATCAAATTATTTTAGAGATCCTAGATTGTTTCTATATATTTATTGTATTTTATAATAAGTAAATAAAATCAATGATTTCAATGGTTAAGAACTCTAAATCACAATATTTACTTTAATGACATAAATAAATTAAATTAGTTTACTAATCATAGACTATTTCTATATTTGTTATATTTTTATAACAAACTTATAAATTATAAATTACGTCACAAAAGATTTTAATTTTTAATTATTTTTTAATATATTAATTATCATACAATCATACCATACAAAAAAGCAAGATAAGATCTTTGGCAAGTTTGCCAAGGGTCAATCTCTCATGCATTCTCATTTTATATTGTTGCCATAAAAGGAAAGTTTGTCTTACTTTAATTATATTAATTATTAATTATTTTAAATTAAATAAATATTAATAAAAATGAAGAGAAAAAAAAGTTTGTTATGAACACGTTAAATCATGTATACTTGGACAACTCAATAGTTTCTTTGAAAAATGCAGAGTGATTGATATCAATTAGAACCCAAATAGGTGAGTTGTGAGAAGCAACAAAATTTGAACCTCAAAGTTTGAATCCTAAACCTCTAGGATACATCACAATAATTTTATATTTGCATAAATATATATAAATAGGAACAAGATTCTTAATCGTAAACCCTCTAGGATACATCACAATAATTTTCAGATATTTGCATAAATATATATAAATAGGAACAAGATTCTTAATCGCACCTAATTTTGAGTTTTGATTTTTGTTTTGAATGTTTATAGGTCTATCGAACGGAGAGAAAACTAAAGGGATTATGTGAAACCTTGATGGAAGATATAAGGACCCTCTCAACGATGTTCTTGGAAGTTAAGGACTTTTCTTTGGTAGAGAATAAGTTACAAATACTTAACTTATATAGATGCTACCTTTAATTTATTTTTGAAATTTTTGTATAGGTTAGCGACCATAATTGGATAGTATTTATGAATCTGTTGAAGCGAGATCCAATGGTGGTGGTTGATCAAACATTTTGAGATGAAAAGATTCAAAACACTATGTGCAACTTGGAGTCCCATGCTAATGGGATTTGCATGCTAGAATAGAGATTATGCTCCCTTCAAAGCCAACTAATTGAATTCTCTGTTAACAAAAGTTGATTTTATACCCCTTTTATCTATCTGTTTGATTTCGATGTCATAAAAAACAGACTACAAAGTAACACAATATAATGAAAATATGAAGAATAAAGATGTGAAAAATTTAGTAAATTTGCATTTTAAACGGCTGTGTGAATGGAAATAAGAAATAAGAAGAGAATAATTTGGTCTGGCGGTTAATCTGGACGATTTGGTCTGTCTGTTAATAATCCGAACGATTGTGTAAATGAAAATGAGATACAAGAAGGAAATTTAGATTCTTGATTTTGCGTAAACCAGAAAATATTTATGTAGCAGTGATGTTTAAATATATGTATACCTAAATATTTTAATTGTATGTCCGTAGCATTTGGCTTTGTCACTTAAAATTAGAATTTTTAAATTTTTGTTGTTCTTAAATGTAATTAATTCATCCAAATGGTATAAATTAGATTTTCATTTATTTCAATAATATATGTTAGTAATAAAACTTAAAATCATAACATTCATTTAATGACAATATTAAATCAAATTGTTTTATCGATCCTATATTGTTCTATACATTTATTGTATTTTATAATAAGAAAATAAAATCGATGATTTCAATGGTTAAGAATGACATTAATAAATCAAATTAGTTTATTAATCATAGACTATTTCTACATTTGTTATATTTTATAATCACAAACTTGTTAATTATAAATTACCTCACAAAAGATTTTAATTTTTAATGACTGTTTTAATATATTAATTATGATACAATAGCAAAAAGCAAGTTGAGATCTTTGGCAAGTTTTCCAAGTGTCAATCTCTCTTGCATTCTCTTGTTTTATTGTTGTTATAAAAGGAATGTTTGTCTTACTTTAATTTTATTAATTATTAATTAATTTAAATTAAATAAATATTAATAAAAATGCAAAAAAAATGCAACCCAAACAGGTGAGTTGGAATAAACAAAAAAATTTAAACCCCTTAATTCTTTCCATAATCCCCTCTTCTACAAAATCAAAAACACCACATAAACCCTAATCAACCACCACCGTCTGTTAATAATCCGAAGGATTGTGTGAATGAAAATGAGAAGAATCCAATTTAGATTCTTGATTTTATGAAACCGTAAAATATTTCAGAGTGTTGATGTTTGAATATTTGTATACCTAAAAATTTTAAGCGTATGAGTGTAGCATTTGGCTTTGTCACTTAAAATTAGAATTTTTAAATTTTTGTATATATTTCACGTAATTAATTCATCCAAATCATATAAATTAGTTTTTGATTTATTTCAATAATATATGTTAATAATAATACTTTAATTCATAACATTCATTTTAATGACAATATTAAACAAATTATTTTATAGATCCTAGATTGTTTCTATATATTTATTGTATTTTATAATAAGTAAATAAAATCGATGATTTCAATGGTTAAGAACTCTAAATCACAATGTTTACTTTAATGACATTAATAAATCAAATTAGTTTACTAATCATAGACTATTTCTATATTTGTTATATTTTTATAATAACAAACTTATAAATTACGTCACAAAAGATTTTAATTTTTAATTATTTTTTTAATATATTAATTATCATACAATCATACCATAGAAAAAAGCAAGATGAGATCATTGGCAAGTTTGCCAAGTGTCAATCTCTCATGCATTCTCATTTTATATTGTTGCCATAAAAGGAAAGTTTGTCTTACTTTAATTCTATTTTTTATTAATTATTTTAAATTAAATAAATTTTAATAAAAATGCAACAAAAAAAAAAGTTTGTTATGAACACGTTAAATCATGTATGCTTGGACAACTCAATAGTTTCTTTGAAAAATGCAGAATCATTGATATCAATTGGAACCCAAACAAGTGAGTCGGGAGAAGCAACAAAAATTTGAACCTCAAAGTTTGAATCCTAAACCCTCTAGGATACCCCTCTAGGATACATCACAATAATTTTCCATATATTTTGTATCAAATTCTATTTTCCAGATATTTTGTATCAAATTCTATTGTATAAACATATATAAATAGGAACAAGATTCTTAATCGCACTCCTAATTTTGAGTTTTGATTTTTGTTTTGAATGGTTTTAGGTCTCTTGAACGGAGAGAAAACTAAAGGGATTATGTGAAACCTTGATGGAAGATATAAGGACCCTCTTAACAATGTTGCTGGAAGTTAAGGACATTTCTTTGGTAGAGAATAAGTTAATTCTAGTGTTTTCTTTAATGTATTAAATGAATATCTGCATCCAAATATAGTTGATATGCTTTGATTTTCATAATATTGACATCAAAATTAAAATAACTATATTATATCAATTATAAATTTTAATATTTAAATATTTTAACACTATTTTTCATATGAGTCACTAAAGTAATTGTTGGGGAGTATAAAAGACATGTTTGTTAACAAGAAAATATGTTTTATTAATTAATTTTTTACATATTTTTAAATAATATTTAAATAAGAGTAAAAATATTTATAATATATTATATTCTTAAAAAAATGTTTTTAATTTAAAAATATTAACAAATTACTTACATATTGAACTCCGAATTAACACTTTATCCTAATACCTATTAGTTGGGATACTAGCGTCACACTTAACATATTAATTTAAATGTAACATAATTCAAAAAACAACCATTTTAAAATTATTTTATACTATAAATTATGAAGCATTTTAAACTACCAATGATAAAAGGTGAACAATATGTTTTTTATTTAAATTGAATATTGATCCTCAATCAATCAAATAATATAATTTAAAGTTATCCTATATTTTTATTTTATGTTAAAATAAATTAAAATTTAAAATAATTTATTCTAAGTTTATTAATACTCGACTTAAATTCAAAGAATTTACATTAAAAGATAGTATTTTGTTTTCTTATTTTATTTTTTTAATCAATTTTAATATTCCAACATTTAATTATAAAAGTAATTTTCAATCGGTTGTATTATGTCAAACAAAATAAAATATACAATATATATATATATATATATATATATATATATATATATTCTACGAAAAATTAGACAAATATATTCTACAATATATATGAAAAATTATGAGACAAATATTTGCCACGGACAAAAAAAAGTTACATAAAAAATATATTAGACAAATATAAAAGTTCTAATTCCATGTGACTAAAGACCATCAATCTAAGCTCTATCTGCTTCAGAAATTTAACGATAAATGGGGTCTAAGTGCACAAACCTAGATGGGGTTAATTCATGGTTATGACCTCCTCATAAAATGACACTACATATATACCATTTTGGCTTTGTAGTACACGGCCTAGTTGCGCATTTAGTATGGGTTTGACATTTGTGACCTCTTTTCCTATCTAACCTACTTAAGTGTTTATTCTCTCTTGAACCATGCTTGTTGCATACAAACTGCATCCTTATAAACGCATTTAGTATGGGTTTGACGTTCAGGCCCTCCTCTCCTAATATCACTTTTACTAATGGCAAAACCCTTGCATTTTTCATACTTATAATAAAAATCATAAGCTTCATCAACAGAACCGAAATGCATAGCACGAATTTCATCAGAAGTCATGAAATTAATACTTACCACGTTATCGCCTACAACTGCATTTAATTCAATTGAATCATCTTCGTCGTCTTTATCAGCATCGGCTCCATCATCATCATCTGAGTTTTGACAACTGTCACCCTCAATATCATTCAATTTAACATCAGAATAAGTATTACCATCACTAGAATCCACCTCAAATTCATCGTCTGAGTTTTCAATCGTACACCTGAATTAAAAACAACTTTTAACACAACAAATTTGGAATCATTAAAGTTGAAAACATATACAAAAAACAAATTCAGGCATATTCCCTAATTCCCAAATTGAAATATCCATATACATAAAACAAGCTCAAACAAAAACCCTAATTCCCAAATTGAATTGAATGATGTTGAGTGTGACAGTTATATAAATAATTCTACTCAGGAATTTTTCGTATTTACCTTAGCAATTATATTCTCAATACGAATACACGCAAACTTTTGGTGCAAAAGAATAAAAGTGATTGCAATGATGGAAGAATAAAAGAGAATAACGACTACCAAAAAGAGTAAAGAAAAAAGGAATTATGTATTATTAATGAAATAAGAACACCTATATATACACACAAAAAAAGCCCAAAAGTAAACCCTAATTAAACCTAATCTTGGTGACCAAGATAAAAGATACTAACCGTACAAACTAACAAATACTAAAGTACCCTTAAAACTAAACTTAATAACTAAGGTTAGGAACCAGAACATCATAACATCAAAAGTTCGATATGCTTACTAACATCGTAACTTCGATCGACTCGTAAGTTTCGGATATGAATTATTCTCAACACCATCCCTTAATTCATATCCATCAAAAACTAACAACACCAAATTCATTTTGTAAACAAAGAAACTGGTGGGTTTTGATAGCCTTTATCGGAACATCTGTCAGCTGCTTTTGGGTGCTACAATGCAGAACTTCTAACACTCCTTTTTGTACTTGACTTATGAGAAAATGATACTTCGTCTCAATATGCTTCATTCTTCCATGCAATACTGGATTCTTGGCAAGATTGATTGCAAACTTGTTATCAAACAACAACTTTAGAGGTTTTTCTATCACAATCTTCAAAGCCTCTAGAAGATTTAGAAGCCAAACAACTTGACATGCAACTACAACGCCTGCAATATACTCAGCTTCACATGTTGACAGAGCCACAACAGGTTGTTTCTTGGAACTCCAAGAAATAGAACCTCCCAGAAACTTAAACAAGTAGCTAGAGGTACTTCTTCTGTCAACTCTATCTCCACACCTGTCAGAATCAGAATAGCCCACTAGTTTTGGTTCTAACTTCCTTCTAGAGGGAAATAACACTCCATATTTCAGAGTTCCCTTTATATACCTCAAAATCCTGACAGCATCTTGGTAACGGGACCACTTTGGATTACTCATAAATATGTTGACTATTCCAACTGCATAGCAAATGTCAGGTCTGGTATTGCATAAATACCTAAGAGAACCAACCAACTACTTAAAGGTTGTAGCATCCACAAAATTACCATCAGAGTCAAAGTCTAATTTATGATTGGTTTTCTGATTGTCTCACAACAAATGTACAATTCTACAACTTAACCTTCTTCAGAAGTTCGAGTTTACACTTCAGCTGATGCAACATGATACCCTCCTTTGAGTACAGAACTTCCATCCCTAGGAAATATAGATTTCCTAGATCTGTCATCTCAAATTCATTGATCAACACTTTCTTGAACTTGGTTATATCTTTTGGACAACTCCCCGTAAGCAATATGTCATCAACATAAAGCCACACTAGAATCATATTGCTTCCAGAATGTTTCACATACACGCCATACTCCACCTCACATTTCTGAAACCCTTGCTTCTTGAAAAATGAATCAATCTTCTGATTCCAAGCTTTGGGTGCTTGCTTCAATCCATACAGAGTTTTGTGTAGCTTGTACACCATCCCTTCCTGATTCTTTTTCACGAAGCCAGGAGGTTGTGACACATATACCTCCTCTTGTAATGGACCATTTAGAAATGCTGAGTTCACATCCAAATGCATCAGCGGCCAACTTCTGTTTTCAGCTAAAGCAATCACCAATATGATTGTTTCATGCCTAGCTACAGGAGCAAACACCTCAAAATAATCTAGTCCGGGTTTCTGAAGAAAAACTCTCGCCATTATCCTTGCTTTGTGCTTTCCAACTAATCCATCTGGCTTAAGCTTTACCTTAAAAACCCACCTGACGTTGATGGCTTTCTTCTCCCTTGGAAGCTCAGTTAACTTCCAAGTCTTGTTTCCTTCTGAAGCCTTAAGTTCTTTTACAATGGCCTTCATCCATATTTTCTTCTTGAGAACTTCTCCAACAACCTTTTGTTCAGAATCTCCTTCTGACTCTAGAACTGTATCTCCTTCTAGACTTTTTTTAGAAGTTATAATTCCACCAGAAGTTCCACTTTTGTTAACTTCTGGACCTTATCTAGAACCACCACCTTTAAAAGTTGGATCACCTTCAAAAGCTCTTTCTTCAGAAGTTCCACCTTCAGAATCATGACCACCGCCAGAGGTTGGACTACCTTTAGAAGCTCCTCCTTTAGAAGGTCCACCTTTAGAGTCATTGTTATACCCCAAAATTTTCCATCTTACTTCTCAAGACAATCCACAACTCCATACTCAAGGATTTCACAAGGGTTGACCAGACAAACCCTCTTTTAAGCTATCCATCCAAACTAGGGTTTTGCTCCTCAAGTCAAAATGGATTTCCAGTGCTCTAAATGATCATCATACCCCATAATATGCTTCAATGGATCACTATATCAAGTTTCAAGCCTTACAAGTCAAAATTGCTCATCCACTTGATCAGACAGCATAAAATCAACTATATTGGACAAAAAGTCAACAGTGGTCAACATGCAGTCAAACTTCATATTTTTTGGTCAAAACCAATATTTTGAAGTGATATTCATCATTTGATTAAGGGTTGATCATGATTCATCAAGAAAAGTCAAGATTTGATCAAAGTTCAAAGTTTCCAAATTAGGGTTTTCAAGACAAAAGTCAATAGAACTTTGACCAGGCATAACTGTCACATGCTTTATCAGAAATTTTTCCACAAAAGCTCATTTAAGAGGGAATTCAAGTCTCTACAACTTCATGTCTCACAAGCTTGGGCTAGAAATGCTTCATTTGGAAGTTATGGATCAAAACATTATAGGTCCTTTTAAAAGTCAACAAAAAGTCATCTTTTTGCAAAGAAGTGTTCATGAACATGGAAACTTCAATGAAGATGAAACCAAAAGTGATGTTTATAAGACATCTATGTTTTGCCGTTAATCTGTATGATTTGGTCTGTCTGTTAATAATCCGAAGGATTGTGTGAACGAAAATGAGAAGAAGCCAATTTAGATTCTCCGTTAATCTGAAACATTTGGTCTGTCTGTTTTCGGATTGTGTGAACGAAAATGAGAAGAAGCCAATTTAGATTCTCCGTTAATCTGAAACATTTGGTTTGTCTGTTAATAAAGCGAAGGATTGTGTGAACGAAAATGAGAAGAAGCCAATTTAGATTCTTAAACCAGAAATTATTTCTGTGGCAGTGATGTGTAATATTTGTATACCTAAATATTTTAAGCGTATGAGTGTAGCATTTGGCTTAGTCACTTAAAATTAGAATTTCTAAATTTTTGTAGTTATTTCACATAATTAATTCATCCAAATCATATAAATTAGATTTTGATTTATTTCAATATTATATGTTAATAATAAAACTTTAAATCATAACATTCATTTTAATGATAATATTAAATCAAATTATTTTATTGATGCTAGATTGTTTCTATACATTTATTGTATTTTATAATAAGAAAATCGATGATTTCAATGGTTAAGAACCCTAAATCATAATATTTACTTTAATGACATTAATAAATCAAATTAGTTTACTAATCATAGACTATTTCTATATTTGTTATATTTTATAATAAAAAACTTATTAATTAAAAATTACCTCACAAAAGATTTTAATTTTTAATTATTTTTTTAATATATTAATTATCATACAATCATACAATAGAAAAAAGAAAGATGAGATCTTTGGCAAGTTTGCCAAGTGTCAATCTCTCCTGCATTCTCATTTTATATTGTTGCTATAAAAGGAAAGTTTGTCTTACTTTAATTCTATTAATTATTAATTATTTTAAATTGAATAAATATTAATAAAAATGCAAAAAAAAAGTTTGATATAAACACATCAAATCATGTATGCTTGAACAACTCAGTAGTTTCTTTGAAAAATGTAGAGTCATTGATATCAATTGGAACCCAAACAGGTGAGTTGGGAGAAGTAACAAAAATTTGAACCTCTATGATACGTCACAATAATTTTCCAGATATTTTGTATCAAATTCTATTTTCCAGATATTTTGTATGAAATTCTATTTTCCAAATATTTTGTATCAAATTCTTTTGTATAAATATATATAAATAGGTACAAGATTCTTAATCGCACTCCTAATTTTGAGTTTTGATTGAAGATATAAGGACCCTCTTAACGATGTTGCTGGAAGTTAAGGACTTTTCTTTGGTAGAGAATAAGTTACAAATACTTAACTAATATAGATGCTACCTTTAATTTATTTTTGAAATTTTTGTATAGGTTAGCGACCATAATTGGATAGTATTTATGAATCTGTTGAAGCTGCATGCCAGAATAGAAGTTATGCTCCCCTCAAAGCCAATGTTTCTATATATTTACTGTATTTTATAATAAGAAAATAAAATCGATGATTTCAATGGTTAAGAACTCTAAATCATAATATTTACTTTAATGACATTAATAAATCAAATTAGTTTATTAATCATAGACTCTATTTGTTATATTTTATAATAACAAACTCATTTATTATAAATTACCTCACAAAAGATTTTAATTTTTAATTATTATTTTAATATATTAATTATCATACAATAGAAAAAGCAAGTTGAGATCTTTGGCAAGTTTTCCCAGTGTCAATCTCGCATGCATTCTCTTTTTTTATTGTTGCCATAAAAGGAAAGTTTGTCTTACTTTAATTCTATTAATTATTAATTAATTTAAATTAAATAAAAATTAATAAAAATGCAAAAAAAAAAAGTTTGTTATGAACACATTAAATCATGTATGCTTGGACAACTCAATAGTTTCTTTGAAAGGAGGGAAAACTATAGGAGGGAACAAGATTCTTAATCGCACTCCTAGTTTAGGTCTCTTGAAAGGAGGGAAAACTAAAGGATTATGTGAAAGTTGATGGAAGATATAAGGACCCTCTTAACGATGTTGCTGGAAATCTAGGACTTTTCTTTGGTAGAGAATAAGTTAATTCTAGTGTTTTCTTTAATGTTTATAGTATTTTTTCAGTGTTATATTAATAATAATAATATAATTATTCAATATTTTAAAAAATAAACATCATATATATTAAATGAATATCATATCCAAATATAGTTGATATGCTTTGATTTTCATAATATTGACATCAAAATTAATACAACTATATTATATCAATTATAAATTTTAATATTTAAATATTTTAACACTATTTTTCATATGAGTCACTAAAGTAATTGTTGGGGAGTATAAAAGACATGTTTTTTAACAAGAAAATATTTTTTATCAATTAATGTTTTACATATTTTTAAATAATATTTAAATAAGACTAAAAATATTTATAATATATTATATTCTTAAAAAATGTTTTTAATTTAAAAATATTAACAAATTACTTACATATTGAACTCCGAATTAACACTTTATACTAATACCTATTAGTTGGGATACTAGAGTCACTCTTAACATATTAATTTAAATGTAACATAATTCAAAAAACAACCATTTTAAAATTATATTATACTATAAATTATGATGCATTTTAAACTACCAATGATAAAAGGTGAACAATATGTTTTTTATTTAAATTGAATATTGATCCTCAATCAATCAAATACTATAATTTAAAGTTATCCTATATTTTTATTTTATGTTAAAATAAATTAAAATTTAAAATAATTTATTCTAAGTTTATTAATACTCGACTTAAATTCAAAGAATTTACATTAAAAGATAGTATATTGTTTTCTTATTTTATTTTTTAATCAATTTTATATTTCAACATTTAATTATAAAAGTAATTTTCAATCGGTTGTATTAGGTCAAATAATATATATATATATATATATATATATATATATATATATATATATATATATATATATTCTACTTAAAATTAGACAAATATATTCTACAATATATATGAAAAATTATGAGACAAATATTTCACACGGACAAAAAGTTACATAAAAATATATTAGACAAATATAAAAGTTCTAATTCCATGTGACTAAAGACCATCAATCTAAGCTCTATCTGCTTCAGAAATTTAACGATAAATGGGGTGTAAGTGCACAAACCTAGATGGGGTTAATTCATGGTTATGACCCTCCTCATAAAATGACACTACATATATACCATTTTTGGCTTTGTAGTGCACACGAAGCCTAGTTGCGCATTTAGTATGGGTTTGACGTTTGTGACCTCTTTTCCTATCTAACCTACTTAAGTGTTTATTCTCTCTTGAACCATGCTTGTTGCATACAAACTGCATCCTTATAAACGCATTTAGTATGGGTTTGACGTTCAGGCCCTCCTCTCCTAATATCACTTTTACTAATGGCAAAACCCTTGCATTTTTCATACTTATAATAAAAATCATAAGCTTCATCAACAGAACCGAAATGCATAGCACGAATTTCATCAGAAGTCATGAAATTAATACTTACCACGTTATCGCCTACAACTGCATTTAATTCAATTGAATCATCTTCGTCGTCATTATCAGCATCGGCTCCATCATCATCATCTGAGTTTTGACAACTGTCACCCTCAATATCATTCAATTTAACATCAGAATAAGTATTACCATCACTAGAATCCACCTCAAATTCATCGTCTGAGTTTTCAATCGTACACCTGAATTAAAAACAACTTTTAACACAACAAATTTGGAATCATTAAAGTTGAAAAACATATACAAAAAACAAATTCAGGCATATTCCCTAATTCCCAAATTGAAATATCCATATACATAAAACAAGCTCAAACAAAAACCCTAATTCCCAAATTGAATTGAATGATGTTGAGTGTGACAGTTATATAAATAATTCTACTCAGGAATTTTTCGTATTTACCTTAGCAATTATATTCTCAATACGAATACACGCAAACTTTTGGTGCAAAAGAATAAAAGTGATTGGAATGATGGAAGAATAAAAGAGAATAACGACTACCAAAAAGAGTAAAGAAAAAAGGAATTATGTATTATTAATGAAATAAGAACACCTATATATACACACAAAAAAAGCCCAAAATTAAACCCTAATTAAACCTAATCTTGGTGACCAAGATAAAAGATACTAACCGTACAAACTAACAAATACTAAAGTACCCTTAAAACTAATCTTAATAACTAAGGTTAGGAACCAGAACATCATAACATCAAAAGTTCTGGATATGCCTTACTAACATCAGAACTTCTGACTGACCCTCAGAAGTTCTGGATATGAATTATTCTCAACACCATCCCTTAATTCATATCCATCAAAAACTAACAACACCAAATTCATTTTGTAAACAAAGAAACTGGTGGGTTTTGATAGCCTTTATCGGAACATCTGTCAGCTGCTTTTGGGTGCTACAATGCAGAACTTCTAACACTCCTTTTTGTACTTGACTTATGAGAAAATGATACTTCGTCTCAATATGCTTCATTCTTCCATGCAATACTGGATTCTTGGCAAGATTGATTGCAAACTTGTTATCAAACAACAACTTTAGAGGTTTTTCTATCACAATCTTCAAATCCTCTAGAAGATTTAGAAGCCAAACAACTTGACATGCAACTACAACGCCTGCAATATACTCAGCTTCACATGTTGACAGGGCCACAACAGGTTGTTTCTTGGAACTCCAAGAAATAGAACCTCCCAGAAACTTAAACAAGTAGCTAGAGGTACTTCTTCTGTCAACTATATCTCCACACCAGTCAGAATCAGAATAGCCCACTAGTTTTGGTTCTAACTTCCTTCCGGAGGGAAATAACACTCCATATTTCAGAGTTCCCTTTATATACCTCAGAATCCTGACAACATCTTGGTAACGGGACCACTTTGGATTACTCATAAATATGTTGACTATTCCAACTGCATAGCAAATGTCAGGTCTGGTATTGCATAAATACCTAAGAGAACCAACCAACTGCTTAAAGGTTGTAGCATCCACAGAATTACCATCAGAGTCAAAGTCCAATTTATGATTGGTTTCTGATTGTGTCACAACAAATGTACAATTCTACAACTTAAATTTCTTCAGAAGTTCGAGTTTACACTTCATTCAAATTCCTAGATCTTTCATCTCAAATTCATTGATCAACACTTTCTTGAACTTGGTTATATCTTTTGGACAACTCCCCGTAAGCAATATGTCATCAACATAAAGCCACACTAGAATCATATTGCTTCCAGAATGTTTCACATACACGCCATACTCCATCTCACATTTCTGAAACCCTTGCTTCTTGAAAAATGAATCAATCTTCTGATTCCAAGCTTTGGGTGCTTGCTTCAATCCATACAGAGTTTTGTGTAGCTTGTACACCATCCCTTCCTGATTCTTTTTCACGAAGCCAGGAGGTTGTGACACATATACCTCCTCTTGTAATGGACCATTTAGAAATGCTGAGTTCACATCCAAATGCATCAGCGGCCAACTTCTGTTTTCAGCTAAAGCAATCACCAATATGATTGTTTCATGCCTAGCTACAGGAGCAAACACCTCAAAATAATCTAGTCCGGGTTTCTGAAGAAAAACTCTGGCCACTATCCTTGCTTTGTGCTTTCCAACTGATCCATCTGGCTTAAGCTTTACCTTAAAAACCCATCTGACGTTGATGGCTTTCTTCTCCCTTGGAAGCTCAGTTAACTTCCAAGTCTTGTTTCCTTCTGAAGCCTTAAGTTCTTTTACAATGGCCTTCATCCATATTTTCTTCTTGAGAACTTCTCCAACTGCGTTTTGTTCAGAATTTCCTTCTGACTCTAGAACTGTATCTCCTTCTAGACTTTCTTTAGAAGTTATAATTCCACCAGAAGTTCCACTTTTGTTAACCTCTGGACCTTATCGAGAACCACCACCTTTAAAAGTTGGATCACCTTCAAAAGCTCTTTCTTCAAAAGTTCCATCTTTAGAATCATGACCACTGCCAGAGGCTGGACTACCTTTAGAAGCTCCTCCTTCAGAAGGTCCTCCTTTAGAGTCATTGTTATACCCCAAAATTTTCCCTCTTACTTCTCAAGACAATCCACAACTCCATACTCAAGGATTTCATAAGGGTTGACCAGACAAACCCTCTTTTAAGCAATCCATCCAAACTAGGGTTTTGCTCCTCAAGTCAAAATGGATTTCCAGTGCTCTAAATGATCATCATACCCCATAATATGCTTCAAGGGATCACCATAACAAGTTTCAAGCCTTACAAGTCAAAATTGCTCATCCACTTGATCAGACAGCTAAAAATCAACTATATTGGACAAAAAGTCAACTGTGGTCAACATGCAATCAAACTTCATATTTTTTGGTAAACACCAATATTTTGAAGTGATATTCATCATTTGATTAAGGGTTGATCATGATTCATCAAGAAAAGTCAAGATTTGATCAAAGGTTAAAGTTTCCAAATTAGGGTTTTCTAGACAAAAGTCAATAGAACTTTGACCAGGCATAACTGTCACATGCTTTATCAGAAATTTTTCCACAAAAGCTTATTTAAAAGGGAATTCAAGTCTCTACAACTTCATGTCTCACAAGCTTGGGCTAGAAATGCTTCATTTGTAAGTTATGGATCAAAACATTATAGGTCCTTTTAAAAGTCAACAAAAAGTCATCTTTTTTCAAAGAAGTGTTCATGAACATGGAAACTTCAATGAAGATGAAACCAAAAGTGATGTTTATAAGACATCTTGATCTTTCCAAAAATGTTAAAAATTGAGCAAGATACAAGTTGTGCAAATTGAGCATTTTTGAGCGGGTGCATCACGGAAAATACTCGACAAATGCAAATATTTTTCAAATGGGCATTGATGTAGCAGTGAGATACAAGAAGCCAATTTAGACTCTTGATTTTGCGTAAACCAGAAAATATTTATGTAGCAGTGATATTTAAATATTTGTATACCTAAATATTTTAATTGTATGACTGTAGCATTTGGCTTTGTCACTTAAAATTAGAATTTTTAAATTGTTGTTGTTCTTAAACGTAATTAATTCATCCAAATGGTATAAATAAGATTTTCATTTATTTCAATAATATATGTTAGTAATAAAACTCTAAATCATAACATTCATTTTAATGACAATATTAAATCAAATTATTTTATCGATCCTACATTGTTCTATACATTTATTGTATTTTATAATAAGAAAATAAAATCGGTGATTTCAATGGTTAAGAATGACATTAATAAATCAAATTAGTTTATTAATCATAGACTATTTCTACATTTGTTATATTTTATAATCACAAACTTATTAATTATAAATTACCTCACAAAAGATTTTATCTTTTAATTACTGTTTTAATATATTAATTATCATACAATAGAAAAAAAGCAAGATGAGATCTTTGGCAAGTTTTCCAAGTGTCAATCTCTCATGCATTCTCATTTTATATTGTTGCCATAAAAGGAAAGTTTGTCTTACTTTAATTCTATTATTTATTAATTATTTTAAATTAAATAAATATTAATAAAAATGCAAAAAAAAAAAAAGTTTGTTATGAACACGTTAAATCATGTATGCTTGGACAACTCAATAGTTTCTTTGAAAATGCAGTCATTGATATCAATTGGAACCCAAACAGTGAGTTGAGAAACAACAAAATTTGAACCTCAAAGTTTGAATCCTAAACCTCTAGGATCATCACAATAATTTTCAGATATTTTGTATCAAATTCTATTTTCCGATATTTTGTATCAAATTCTATTGTATAAATATATATAAATAGGAACAAGATTCTTAATCGCACTCCTAATTTTGAGTTTTTATTTTTGTTTTGAATGTTTTTAGGTGTCTTGAACGGAGAGAAAACTAAAGGGATTATGTGAAACCTTGATGGAAGATATAAGGACCCTCTTAACAATGTTCTTTGGAAGTTAAGGACTTTTCTTTGGTAGAAAATAAGTTACAAATACTTAACTAATATAGATGCTACCTTTAATTTATTTTTGAAATTTTGTATAGGTTAGCGACCATAATTGGATAGTATTTATGAATCATGAAGCGAGATCCAATGGTGGTGGTTGGTGACCAAACATTTTGAGATGAAAAGATTCAAAACAATATGCAACTTGAGTCCAATACCAATGGAAGTTGCAAGCTAGAATAGAGATTATGCTCACCTCAAAGCCAACTAATTGAATTCTCTGTTCACAAAAGTTGACTATATACCCTTTATCTATCTGTTTGATTTCATGTCATGAAAATGTACTACAAGGTAACACACTATAATGAAAATATGAAAAATAAAGATGTGAAAAATTTAGTTAATTTGCATTTTAAACGGCTGTGTGAATGGAAATAAGATATAAGAAGAGAATAATTTGGTCTGGCGGTTAATCTGAACGATTTGGTCTGCATTAATAATCCAAGGATTGTGCGAATGAAAATGAGATACAAGAAGCCAATTTAGATTCTTGATTTTACGTAAACCAGAAAATATTTATGTAGAAGTGATGTTTAAATATTTGTATACCTAAATATTTTAATTGTATGATTGTAGCATTTGGCTTTGTCACTTAAAATTAGAATTTTTAAATTTTTGTTGTTCTTAAACGTAATTAATTCATCCAAATGGTATAAATTAGATTTTCATTTATTTCAATAATATATGTTAGTAATAAAACTTTAAATCATAACATTCATTTTAATTACAATATTAAATCAAATTGTTTTATCGATCCTAGATTGTTCTATACATTTATTGTATTTTATAATAAGAAAATAAAATCGATGATTTCAATGGTTAAGAATGACATTAATAAATCAAATTAGTTTATTAATCATAGACTATTTCTACATTTGTTATATTTTATAATCACAAACTTATTAATTTTAAATTACCTCACAAAAGATTTTAATTTTTAATTACTGTTTTAATATATTAATTATCATGCAATAGAAAAAAGCAAGTTGAGATCTTTGACAAGTTTTCCAAGTGTCAATCTCTGATGCATTCTCTTTTTTTATTGTTGCTATATAACGAAAGTTTGTCTTACTTTAATTTTATTAATTATTAATTAATATTAAATAAATAATAATAAAAATGCAAAAAAAAAATGCAACCCAAACAGTGAGTTGGGAGAAACAAAAAATTTAAACCCTTTGTCTTCTTCACTTCCTCTTCACATTAAATAACTATCTCTTCATTCTTCTTAATTCCTTCCATAATCTCCTCTTCTACAAAATCAAAACACCACATAAACCCTAATCAACCACCACCGCTCACGCTCGTTAATCAACGATTTGGTCTGTCTGTTAATAATCCGAAGGATTGTGTGAATAAAAATGAGAAGAAGCCAATTTAGATTCTTGATTTTGCGGGAACCAGAAAATATTTCTGTAGAAGTGATGTTTGAATATATATTTGTATACCTAAATATTTTAAGTGTATGAGTGTATTTAAATTTTTGAATATATTTCACGTAATTAATTCATCCAAATCATATAAATTAGATTTTGATTTATTTCAGTAATATATGTTAATAATAATACTTTAAATCATAACATTCATTTTAATGACAATATTAAATCAAATTATTTTATAGATCCTAGATTGTTTCTATATATTTATTGTATTTTATAATAAGTAAATAAAATCGATCATTTCAATGGTTAAGAACTCTAAATCACAATATTTACTTTATTGACATTAATAAATCAAATTAGTTTACTAATCATAGACTATTTCTATATTTGTTATATTTTTATAATAACAAACTTATAAATTATAAATTACCTCACAAAAGATTTTAATTTTTAATTATTTATTTAATATATTAATTATCATACAATCATACCATAGAAAAAAGCAAGATGAGATCTTTGGCAAGTTTGCCAAGTGTCAATCTCTATGCATTCTCATTTTATATTGTTGCCATAAAAGGAAAGTTTGTCTTACTTTAATTTTATTAATTATTGATTATTTTAAATTAAATAAATATTAATAAAAATGAAGAAAAAAATGTTTGTTATGAACACGTTAAATCTTGTATACTTGGACAAATCAATAGTTTCTTTGAAAAATGCTGATTCATTGATATCAATTGGAACCCAAACAGGTGAGTTGTGAGAAGCAACAAAAATTTCAACCTCAAAGTTTTAATCCTAAACCCTCTAAGATACGTCACAATAATTTTTCAGGTATTTGCATAAATATATATAAATAGGAACAAGATTCTTAATCGCACTCCTAATTTTGACTTTTGATTTTTGTTTTGAATGTTTATAGGTCTCTTGAACGGAGAGAAAACTAAAGGGATTATGTGAAACCTTGATGGAAGATATAAGGACCCTCTCAACGATGTTGCTGGAAGTTAAGGACTTTTCTTTGGTAGAGAATAAGTTACAAATACTTAACTAATATAGATGCTACCTTTAATTTATTTTTGAAATTTTTGTATAGGTTAGCGACCATAATTGGATAGTATTTATGAATCTGTTGAAGCGAGATCCAATGGTGGTGGTTGCTGATCAAACATTTTGAGATGAAAAGATTCAAAAACACTATGTGCAACTTGGAGTCCCATGCTAATGGGATTTGCATGCTAGAATAGAGATTATGCTCCCTTCAAAGCCAACTAATTGAATTCTCTGTTAACAAAAGTTGATTTTATACCCCTTTTATCTATCTGTTTGATTTCGATGTCATAAAAAACAGACTACAAAGTAACACAATATAATGAAAATATGAAGAATAAAGATGTGAAAAATTTAGTAAATTTGCATTTTAAACGGCTGTGTGAATGGAAATAAGAAATAAGAAGAGAATAATTTGGTCTGGCGGTTAATCTGGACGATTTGGTCTGTCTGTTAATAATCCGAACGATTGTGTAAATGAAAATGAGATACAAGAAGGAAATTTAGATTCTTGATTTTGCGTAAACCAGAAAATATTTATGTAGCAGTGATGTTTAAATATTTGCATACCAAAATATTTTAATTGTATGACAGTAGCATTTGGCTTTGTCACTTAAAATTAGAATTTTTAACTTTTTTTTGTTCTTAAACGTAATTAATTCATCCAAATGGTATAAATTAGATTTTCATTTATTTCAATAATATATGTTAGTAATAAAACTTAAAATCATAACATTCATTTAATGACAATATTAAATCAAATTGTTTTATCGATCCTATATTGTTCTATACATTTATTGTATTTTATAATAAGAAAATAAAATCGATGATTTCAATGGTTAAGAATGACATTAATAAATGAAATTAGTTTATTAATCATAGACTATTTCTACATTTGTTATATTTTATAATCACAAGCTTATTAATTTTAAATTACCTCACAAAAGATTTTAATTTTTAATTACTGTTTTAATATATTAATTATCATCCAATAGAAAAAAAGCAAGTTGAGATCTTTGGCAAGTTTTCCAAGTGTCAATCTCTCAAGCATTCTCTTTTTTTATTGTTGCTATAAAAGGAAAGTTTGTCTTACTTTAATTTTATTAATTACTAATTAATTTAAATTAAATAAATATTAATAAAATGCAAATAAAATGCAACCCAAAAATTGAGTTGGGAGAAACAAAAAATTTAAACCCTTTGTCTTCTTTACTTCCTCTTCACATTAAAAAACTATCTCTCTTCGTTCTTCTTAATTCCTTCCATAATCTCCTCTTCTACAAAATCAAAAACACCACATAAACCCTAATCAACCACCACCGTCTACGTTCTGCCATTAATCTGAACGATTTGGTATGTCTGTTAATAATCCGAAGGATTGTGTGAATGAAAATGAGAAGAAGCCAATTTAGATTCTTGATTTTGCGTAAACCAGAAAATATTTCTGTAGCAGTGATGTTTGAATATTTGTATACCTAAATATTTTAAGCGTATGAGTGTAGCATTTGGCTTTGTCACTTAAAATTAGAATTTTTAAATTTTTCTATATATTTCACGTAATTAATTCATCCAAATCATATAAATTAGATTTTTATTTATTACAATAATATATGTTAATAATAATACTTTAAATCATAACATTCATTTTAATGACAATATTAAATCAAATTATTTTATAGATCCTAGATTGTTTCTATATATTTATTGCATTTTATAATAAGTAAATAAAATCGATCATTTCAATGGTTAAGAACTCTAAATCACAATATTTACTTTAATGACATTAATAAATCAAATTAGTTTACTAATCATAGACTATTTCTATATTTGTTATATTTTATAATAACAAACTTATATATTATAAATTACCTCAAAAGATTTTAATTTTAATTATTTTTATTAAATTAATTATCATACAATCATACCATAGAAAAAGCAAGATGAGATCTTTGGCAAGTTTGTCAAGTGTCAATCTCTCATGCATTCTCATTTATATTGTTGCCATAAAAGGAAAGTTTGTCTTAATTTAATTATATTAATTATTAATTATTTTAGATTAAATAAATATTAATAAAATTGAAGAAAAAATGTTTGTTATGAACACGTTAAATCATGTATGCTTGTACAACTCAATAGTTTCTTTGAAAATGCAAAGTCATTGATATCAATTGGAACCCAAACAGTGAGTTTGGAGAAGCAACAAAAATTTGAACCTCAAAGTTTGAATCCTAAATCTCAAGGATACATCACAATAATTTTCCAGATATTTTGTATCAAATTCTATTTTCCAGATATTTTGTATCTAATTCTATTGTATAAATAAATATAAATAGGAACAAGATTCTTAATCGCACTCCTAATTTTGAGTTTTGCTTTGTGTTTTGATTTTTGTATTGAATGTTTTTAGGTCTCTTAAACAGAGAGGAAACTAAATGGATTATGTGAAACCGATGTTTAAATATTTGTATACCTAAATATTTTAATTGTATGATGTTAGCATTTGGCTTTGTCACTTAAAATTAGAATTTTTAAATTTCTGTTGTTCTTAAACGTAATTAATTCATCCAAATGTTATAAATTTGATTTTCATTTATTTCAATAATATATGTTAGTAATAAAACTTTAAATCGTAACATTCATTTTAATTACAATATTAAATCAAATTGTTTTATCGATCCTAGATTGTTCTATACATTTATTGTATTTTATAATAAGAAAATAAAATCGATGATTTCAATGGTTAAGAATGACATTAATAAATGAAATTAGTTTATTAATCATAGACTATTTCTACATTTGTTATATTTTATAATCACAAGCTTATTAATTTTAAATTACCTCAGAAAAGATTTTAATTTTTAATTACTGTTTTAATATATTAATTATCATACAATAGAAAAAAAGCATGTTGAGATCTTTGGCAAGTTTTCCAAGTGTCAATCTCTCAAGCATTCTCTTTTTTTATTGTTGCTATAAAAGGAAAGTTTGTCTTACTTTAATTTTATTAATTATTAATTAATTTAAATTAAATAAATATTAATAATAAAGAAAATAAAAATGCAACCCAAACAGGTGAGTTTGGAGAAACAAAAAAATTTAAACCCCTTTGTCTTCTTCACTTCCTCTTCACATTAAAAACTATCTCTTCATTCTTCTTAATTCCTTCCATAATCTCTCTTCTACAAAATCAAAACACCACATACACCCTAATCAACCACCACCGTTTCACGCTCGTTAATCGAACGATTTGGTCTGTCTTTTAATAATCAATCAACCACCACCGCTTCTCGCCGTTAATCTGAACGATTTAGTCTGCTCTTTTAATAATCAAGGATTGTGTGATATTTGAATATTTATATACCTAAATATTTGTCACTTAAAATTAGAATTTTAAATTTTGTATATATTTCACGTAATTAATTCATCCAAATCATGTAAATTAGATTTTGATTTATTTCAATGATATATGTTAATAATAATACTTTAAATCATATTCATTTTAATGACAATATTAAATCAAATTATTTTATAGATCCTAGATTGTTTCTATATATTTATTGTATTTTATAATAAGTAAATAAAATCGATGATTTCAATGGTTAAGAACTCTAAATCACAATATTTACTTTAATGACATTAATAAATCAAATTAATTTACTAATCATAGACTATTTCTATATTTGTTATATTTTTATAATAACAAACCTATAAATTATAAATTACCTCACAAAAGATTTTAATTTTATTATTTTTTAATATATTAATTATCATACAATCATACCATAGAAAAGGAAAGTTTGTCTTACTTTAATTCTATTAATTATTAATTAGATTAAATTAAATAAATATTAATAAAAATGTAAAAAAAAAAATGTTTCTTATGAACACGTTAAATCATGTATGCTTGTACAACTCAATAGTTTCTTTGAAAAATATAGAGTCACATGAATTGGAACCCAAATCGGTCAAAAACACCACATAAACCCTAATCAACCACCATCGTGTTTTGCCGTTAATCTGAACGATTTGGTCTGTCTGTTAATAATCTGAAACATTTGGTCTGTCTGTTAATAATGCGAAGGATTGTGTGAACGAAAATGAGAAGAAGCCAATTTAGATTCTTAAACCGTAAATTATTTCAGAAAGTGTTGATGTGTAATATTTGTTTACCTAAATATTTTAAGCGTATGAGTGTAGCATTTGGCTTTGTCACTTAAAATTAGAATTTTTAAATTTTTGTAGTTATTTCACATAATTAATTCATCCAAATCAGATAAATTAGATTTTGATTTATTTCAATAATATATGTTAATAATAAAACTATAAATCATAACATTCATTTTAATGACAATATTAAATCAAATTATTTTATCGATCATAGATTGTTTCTATATATTTATTGTATTTTAAAATAAGAAAATCGATGATTTCAATGGTTAAGAACCCTAAATCATAATATTTACTTTAATGACATTAATAAATCAAATTAGTTTACTAATCATAGACTATTTCTATATTTGTTATATTTTTATAATAACAAACTTATAAATTATAAATTACCTCACAAAAGATTTTAATTTTTAATTATTTTTTTAATATATTAATTATCATACAATCATACCATAGAAAAAAGCAAGATGAGATCTTTGGCAAGTTTGTCAAGTGTCAATCTCTCATCCATTCTCATTTTATGAATCATTGAAGCGAGATCCAATGGTGGTTGGTGACCAAACATTTTGAGATGAAAAGATTCAAAACACTATGTGCAACTTGGAGTCTCATGCCAATGGGAGTTGCATGCTTAATAGAGATTATGCTCCCTCAAAGCCAATGTTTCTATATATTTATTGTATTTTATAATAAGAAAATAAAATCGATGATTTGAATGGTTAAGAACTCTAAATCATAATATTTACTATAATGACATTAATAAATCAAATTAGTTTATTAATCATAGACTCTATTTGTTATATTTTATAATAACAAACTCATTTATTATAAATTACCTCACAAAAGATTTTAATTTTTAATTATTATTTTAATATATTAATTATCATACAATAGAAAAAGCAAGTTGAGATCTTTCGCAAGTTTTCCAAGTGTCAATCTCTCATGCATTCTCTTTTTTTATTGTTGCTATAAAAGGAAAGTTTGTCTTACTTTAATTGTATTAATTATTAATTAATTTAAATTAAATAAAAATTAATAAAAATGCAAAAAAAAGAAAATGTTTGTTATGAACACGTTAAATCATGTATGCTTGGATAACTCAATAGTTTCTTTGAAAGGAGGGAAAACTAAAGGAGGGAACAAGATTTTTAATCGCACTCCTAGTTTAGGTCTCTTGAAAGTAGGGAAAACTAAAGGATTATGTGAAACTTGATGAAGATATAAGGACCCTCTTAACGATGTTGCTGGAAATCTAGGACTTTTCTTTGGTAGAGAATAAGTTAATTCTAGTGTTTTCTTTAATGTTTATAGTATTTTTTCAGTGTTATATTAATAATAATAATATAATTATTCAATATTTTAAAAAATAAACATCATATATATTAAATGAATATCTGCATCCAAATATAGTTGATATGCTTTGATTTTCATAATATTGACATCAAAATTAAAATAACTATATTATATCAATTATAAATTTAAATATTTAAATATTTTAACACTATTTTTCATATGAGTCACTAAAGTAATTGTTGGGAGTATAAAAGACATGTTTTTAACAAGAAAATATGTGTTATTAATTAATGTTTTACATATTTTAAATAATATTTAAATAAGAGTAAAAATATTTATAATATATTATATTCTTAAAAATGTTTTTAATTTAAAATATTAACAAATTACTTACATATTGAACTGAATTAACACTTTATACTAATACCTATTGTTCGCGTAAAAGGTGACGCTAGAGGATGAACATGAGTTTGGATCTGGCTCTAAACGATTTAAATCTTTTGATTTGTTTATAAAGATGCCATGAGCATCAAGCTTTATTATTTTCAACACAAGAAAGATGATTTAATGATTATGAAAAAGGGAAAGCTGAAATACCTCAATTGATATTGATATGCAACGACTAGCGCAAACTAGACGCAACGCATCGGGGAGATTCGGTAAGGGGATTGTTATATAAAGGGAATAGATGGAGCACCCAAATATATGTAGTTATCTACAGCTTTATATATGAATCGTTTGATATGTTTGTGTGTTTTAATTGCTATTTCTATGATTGGGAAAGTTTCTCCTTTGGGATTTTAAGAAATGATTGTGTGGGATTCTAGCGCTATTATTATTGTGCTCGCAAAGATCCGTGGATCTTCTCGATACATATCCCCTGGGAATCGAGCATTTGTAGCTCGGATCTACAGGGTTCTATGGTTTGTTTGGTGCGAGAGATAGAAATTTGCTCGCCAAGGATGAGACCCAGCCCACGATTCTCAAAAGGATGTTGAGAAAGTCGAGCAATCGTTTCCCACTTATGCTAGTGGAAAGCAACGGATGTTAGTGAGAGACATACAATGTTATCTTAATGAAAATGTATCTAATCTATTTCATCACATACATTTTTGAAAAGTTTGATTGATTAAATCTTTTCGTAAGTATTAGGTGTTTTGCTTGAGTGTACAAGCGCTACCACTTACATGTTTAAGAAAGATGTTTGAAAAGATGATTGAATCTTTTAACTGTAGTACGTTTTGCTTGAGTGTACAAGCGCTACCACTTACAATTAAGAGATGTTTTTGTTTGAAAATAGTTTGAAAAGAGTTTGAAAAGTTTTGAAAAGTTTTGATTGTATGTGATGTGATAGATGAGATACTTCTTCCATAGAGATGATAAATGTCTAAATCTCGAGGAGAAATTGATTGGATTAAAGGGATGCTTTTAAGAAGCCCGTGGGTCCTTGTATTGTTAGCCTAAGAGGAGGCATTTCGAGGGTCATCGAGGGTCCTGTATGAAGCTCAAGAGGAAGCTATAGGGTATGGTCTTTGGCTTGAAAGGGATTTCACCGACAAACCATCCTTTTCGAATAAGAGCAATTTCACCGAAATTTTACTGGGATTTGAAAGTGATTTCACCGAAACCATCCTTTCGTGGTTCTATCTTAGCTGGTGATTCTTTGTATTGAAGCCCAATAGGAGGCTGTTAAGAGATTTCTATCTCTTTCATTGTATGATGCCCAAGAGAAGGCTAAACTCATGAGGAGTTCTTTTGAACGAAGCCCAAGAGGAGGTCGACTCAAGGGAGTACTGTCTTATACTGAAGCCTAAGCGAGGCTAAACTCTGGGGAGAGTTTTGTACAAAGCCCAAGAGAAGGCTAGACTTTGTTGGAGATAAATTATCTTGTATAAAGCCCAAGGAGGCTATAACGGGGAACCTATTGATTAATTTTTATGTTATGATTAGACAATTTGTATAAACAAGTGTGTGTGTGTGTGATATGTATTCACGGAGTTTATGAAGGAAATATAAACAATGCATGATGTTTATTTACAGCAGTTTATGAAATATAAACAAGGTCTATGAAAAGAACGTTAAAACGAAAGTAACTTGATTATTTACAAGTTTGAACTGTGTACAAGGAAGTGAATATGTACAGACGAGTTTTTATGTACAAAGAAAGATGGATGTACATAGGAGGGTTGGGACTTACATCATAAGGAGGCCCATTGATTTGAAAACAGTTTCACGTGGAATAATGCTTCTTTCAAAATCAATGGTATTCATGTAAAATGTACGATGAAACGAAAATGATAGATTGAAGTTTATTCAAAAAAGGTATCAGATAGTACGGATAAAAGGTATTTGAAAAAGAAGTATCCGTGTTATGTACGTATAAAAATTTGTATGTGTTTTGAAAAGAATTTGATATGTACAAAGAAATATTATGTACACAAAAGAATGTTATGGGACTTACAATGAAGGAGGCCCATTGTTAAAGCGAGCCATTGGAATAATGCTCCTTTCAATACCAATGGTATGGTGTATAAACAAACGAATGAAAACAAACGGAAGAAATTTGTTTATGTTTGAATATTGACAATGATGATTTGAGTATGTACAAGTAAAACTAAGTATGTACATAAAGATTGGGACTTACACCATAAGGGTGGCCCATGATCGATCGAGAAATTCGAGAAAGAACGAATTTGATTTTATCGTTTAAATCGGATTGATCATGGTAAAAAGATGTAAGTTTTGATGAAAAAGTTTTGAAAAATGATTTGAAAATGTTTTGAAATGTGAGGTTCATGTATGAGAAGTTTTGAAAAAATCGGAAGTCGAAAACTTGAAAATTCACCTTTTAAGGAGGTTTGAAAAAGTGTTGAACGTGTTTTGCTCGATTAAAATTTAATCGATGAAAGTTTTCTGAAAATTTTTGCATTATCATAAAATAGATGTATTTATTGACAAGTGTTTAAAAAATCATCTCAAAATGAGAAGTTTTGATTGGTCAAAAAAATTGTGAAAGTTTTAAAAACATGAAAAAATTGGAAAGTTGTAAAAAGAATGGTCTGATGGGAGTTGAACCCATGACCAAAGGGTGACACACGGCAAAGAGCCTTAAGAGCAAGCAACCACTAGCAAAAGTGGAGACATGTGTAAGTAAAACATTGGAAAATTCAAAAAAGAACAATGCATTGTGTTCTGATTATCAAACCAAGCTAAAATCTTTGTTTCTCAACCAAATTGAATGATATAAAATGAAACTTGATCGATTTTCCACA
Organism: Vicia sativa; assembly: GCA_021764765.1. Classification (NCBI taxonomy): domain Eukaryota; kingdom Viridiplantae; phylum Streptophyta; class Magnoliopsida; order Fabales; family Fabaceae; genus Vicia; species Vicia sativa. The sequence goes on along the minus strand of CM038793.1, from coordinate 176,585,416 downwards.
ACGAACATGAATATGTATGTTAATTGCATTTATTTTAAGCCCGAAATTTTTGGTTTCAAGAACACTAAGAACCCTAATCAAAACTCAAATTAAATGATGTTTGTTTCATGATTCTTGGATTTTTTGAGGGTTAATGATCGTTAGATGTGCGAAAGAGAACGGCCATGAGCTTTTTCGTTTTAGTTCAAAGAAATGAATATCACATTCGTGTTCTAACTGGAAAAGTGAGAATCGAATTCGATCTTAGAGCGCTTCCAGCTTGTTTCGATCATTTGAGCACCTTGCATGTGTGGAAGCTAAATGGATGGTCTGTATCCTTGAATCATGGATCGTACACAAGTCAACCTGCATAGACTAAAAATGGAACTTGATTTCTTGGTTAGAGTTGTTAAGGTATTCTGATTGATCTGGACCATGTCTATGAAGTTCATAGATGATGTTTGATCATTAGAACAACAATTACTCAAGCCAAACTTGAAATTCGATTCATAAGGCGCTTTTGGAAATTTGAAAACATGGAAAATAAACCATTTTAACTTGATTTCAGTTTGATTTTAAGCTTAACAAGTTTGATAGTGATTATGAAACATGTTTGACACCAAAGATCATCATGATATTACGATTTTACAAATTGCAAGTTTTTCAAAAGTTCATCATGTTTCTTGATTTGGAAGAAAGAATGAAAGCATGACTTTGCAATGCTTTGTGTAGATTGAACTTGAATTTGTGATCTTTTATAGGCAAATAGGTTTGAAATGTTAGGCAAGTGTCCATGGCATTTGGTGATTCAAAGAAAGCTAAGGGTAAGAAAGGCATTTTGCAAAGGAAAAGGAACCTTCCTTTTTCACCATGTGCAATTTTCACAATTTGATCCAATCCTTTCAATTATTACTCTAGGCTGATATTTATCAGTTTGATGACTCATTTGGCATGGTTGCAAGTGGTCTAAATGAGAAAACACAAAATGACCTATAATTTGATGTTTGGATTTTTGAAAATCAAGTTTCATGGAGCCTTATGTTTCAATTTCAAAAGCATAGCTAGACTCCATGGATTTGAGAGTTCTTGGACATTTTGGAAAGATTTTCCACAAGCTACAACTTTCATGTTTTGAGTTTTTCAAATTCAAATTGGAACTAGGTGAAAAATGGCATGAAGTTTGAAAAAGTAAGAAATTTCAACACTTAGAAAATTTCTAAGTATAAAACTTTGACTTTTTGTTGACTTTTCAAATTCTTTGATTTTTATGATCATGATGGATCATTTGAAGTATTTTGATGTTGAAAAAGTTTTGTTTTGAAAATTTTGACCAAAAGTCAAAGTTTGACTTTTCTCGAGATGAATTTTCATCGGACTTTTTAAAATTGATGATGAAGTCCGTGAACCTCTCGTGATGTTCGAATCCGTAAATTAGGTCAACATGTTGTATCTAAGATATAATGACCAATATCTATCCAAAAGTCATTCCTTGTTCAAAATATCGAGAATGCCTATGTCGATCAAAACCCTAATTGGTCGATCCTCGATTGATCTGCGGAGAAAAATGGGTATCCGATGATCGAGGGATGATTTGATCAAGATAGATCAAATGTGGTGAGAAAAACTCAAACCCTAATTTGATTGTCTCTTGATTCGAAGAAAATCGATGAAACCCTAATTTTGACCGTGATCGCTATTACATTAATGTCATCGAATTGTTAGTGATGCAATGATGCCAATGTGGTGGTATATTAGGTCAAAAATTTGGGTATGACACCTATTAGTTGAGGATACTATAGTCACTCTTAACATATTAATTTAAATGTAACATAATTCAAAAACAACCATTTTAAAATTATATTATACTATAAATTATGATGCATTTTAAACTACCAATGATAAAAGGTGAATGATAGTTTTTATTTAAATTGAATATTGATCCTCAATCAATCAAATACTATAATTTAAAGTTATCCTATATTTTTATTTTATGTTAAAATAAATTAAAATTTAAAATAATTTATTCTAAGTTTATTAATACTAAACTTAAATTCAAAATTTACATTAAAATAGTATTTTGTTTTCTTATTTATTTTTTTAATCTATTTTAATATTTCAACATTTAATTATAAAAGTAATTTTCAATCAGTTGTATTATATCGAACAAAATAAAATATATATATATATATATATATATATATATATATATGTATATATATATTCTAATTAAAAGTTAGACAAATATATTCTACAATATATATGAAAATTATGAGACAAATATTTGCCACGGACAAAAAAAAGTTACAAAAATATATTAGACAAATATAAAAAGTTCTAATCCATGTGACTAAAGACCATCAATCTAAGCTCTATCCGCCTGTAATTTAACGATAAAGTAAGTGCACAAACCTAGATGGGGTTAATTCATGGTTATGACCCTCCTCATAAAATGACACTACATATATACCATTTTTGGCTTTGAAAGTATTAATTAAGCCTAGTTGCGATTTAGTACGGGTTTGACGTTTGTGACCTCTTTTCCATCTAACCTACTTAAGTGTTTATTCTCTTGAACCATGCTTATTGCATACAACCGCATTCTTATTATTATTATACTACCTTCAGGCCCTCCTCTCCTAATATCACTTTTACTAATGGAAAACTTGCATTTTTCATACTTATAATAAAAATTATAAGCTTCATCAATGTAACTGAAATGCATAGTACTAATTTCATCAAGTCATGAAATTAATACTTACCACATTATCGCCATAACCGCATTTAATTCAATTGAATCATCTTCACATTACGCATCGCTCCATCATCATCATCATCTCAGTTTTGACAATCACACCTCAATATCATTCAATTTAACATCGAATAAGTATTACCATCACTAGAATCCACCTCAAATTCATCGTCGAGTTTCAATCGTATAACACTAATTAAATAAATTTTAACACAACAAATTTGGAATCATTAAAGTTGAAAACATACAAAAACAAATCGTGCATATTCTAATTCCCAAATTGAAATATCCATATACATAAAACAAGTTCAAACAAAACCCTAATTCCAAATTGAATTGAATGATGTTGAGTGTGATAGCTTATATAAATAATTCTACTAAGGAATTTTTTCAGATTTATTTTAGCAATTATATTTCAATAATGTAATACACGCAACTGTTAAGAATAAAAGTGATTGGAATGATTGAAGAATAAAAGAGAATAACGACTACCAAAAAGAGTAAAGAAATAAGGATTGATGTATTATTAATGACATAAGAATACCTATTATACACACAAAAAGCCCAAAAGTAAACCCTAAAAGTAACAAATACTAAAGTACCCTTAAAACTAAACTTAATAACTAAGGTTAGGAACCACAACATCATAACATCGTAAGTTCGGATATGCTCTTACTAACATCGGAACTTCGATCGAATCGTAAGTTCTAGATATGAATTATTCTCAACACCATCCCTTAATTCATTTCCATCAAAACTAACAACACCAAATTCATTTCGTAAACAAAGAAACCTGGTTGGTTTTGATAGCCTTGTCGAACATCTCGTCACCGCTCGGGTGCTAAAGGCGTAACTTAACACCTTTACTATTGATGAGAAAATGATACTGCCTCAATATGCTTGATTCTTCCATGCAATACTGACTTGGCAAGATTGATTGCAAACTTGTTATCAATCAACAACTTTAGAGGTTTTTCTATCACAATCTTCAAATCCTCTAGAAGATTTAGAAGCTAAACAACTTGACATGCAACTACAACGCCTTGCATATATACTTCACATGTTGATACCACAACAAGTTGTTTCTTGAACCCAAGAAATAGAACCTCCCGTAAACTTAAACAAGTAGCTAGAGGTACTTTTCCATCAACCCTATCTCCACACCAATCGTAATAGCCCACTAGTTTTGGTTCTAACTTCCTTCCGTGAGGAAATAGCACTCCATATTTCGAGTTCCTTTATATACCTCAATCCTCGACAAAGATTCTTAACAGGACCACTTTGGATTACTCATAAATATGTTGACTATTCCAACCTGCATAGCAAATGTCGTGTCGGTATTGCATAAATACCTAAGAACCAACCAACCGCTTAAAGGTCAGAAATCCATGTAATTTCCATCGAGTCAAAGTCCAATTTATGATTGGTTTCATTGTGTCACAACAAATGTACAATTCTACAACTTAAATTTCTTCTTTAAGTTCAAGTTTACACTTCACCTGATGCAAATGATACCCTCCTTGAGTATGAATCCATCCCTAGGAAATATATATTTCCTAGATCTTTCATCTCAAATTCATTCATCAACACTTTCTTGAACTTGGTTATATCTTTCCTGACAACTCCCTGTAAGCTATGTCATCAAAGCCACTAGAATCATATTGCTTCCGAATGTTTCACATACACGCCATACTCCATCTCATTATCAAACCCGTTCTTGAAAATGAATCCATTCGATTCTAAGCTTTGGGTGCTTCTTCAATCCACGTATTTTTGTAGCTTGTACACCATCCCTCTTGATTCTTTTCACGAAGCCAGGAGGTTGTGACACATATACCTCCTCTTGTAATGGACCATTTAGAAATGCTGAGTTCACATCCAAATACATCAGCGGCCAACTTCTGTTTTAAGCTAAAGCAATCACCAATATGATTGTTTCATGCCTAGCTACAGGAGCAAACACCTCAAAATAATGTAGTCCGGGTTTCTGAAGAAAAACTCTGGCCACTATCCTTGCTTTGTGTTTTCCAACTGTTCCATCTGGCTTAAGCTTTAACTTAAAAACCAATCTGACGCTGATGGCTTTCTTCTCCCTTGGAAGCTTAGTTAACTTCCAAGTCTTGTTTCCTTCTGAAGCCTTAAGTTCTGTTACAATGGCCTTCATCCATATTTGCTTCTTGAGAACTTCTCCAATCTGCTTTTGTTCGTAATCTCCTTTGACTCTAGAACTGTATCTCCTTCTAGACTTTATTTAGAAGTTATAATTCCACCAAAAGTTCCACTTTTGTTAACCCTCCGGACCTTATCTAGAACCACCACCTTTAAAAGTTGGATCACCTTCAAAGCTCTTTTCTCGTGTTCCACCTTCGTAATCATGACCACCGCCGTAGGCCGGACTACCTTAGAAGCTCCTCCTTCGAAGGTCCACCTTTAGAGTCATTGTTATACCCCAAAATTTCCCTCTTACTTCTCAAGACAATCCACAACTCCATACTCAAGGATTTCACAAGGGTTGACTGATAAACCCTCTTTAAGCAATCCATCCAAACTAGGGTTTTGCTCCTCAAGTCAAAATGGATTTCCGCTCTAAATGATCATCATACCCCATAATATGCTTCAAGGGATCACCATATCAAGTTTCAAGCCTTACAAGTCAAAATTGCTCATCCACTTGATCGACACGAAAATCAACTATATTGACAAAAGTCAATGTGGTCAACATGCAATAAACTTCATATTTTTGGTCAACACCAATATTTTGATGTGATATTCATCATTTGATTGTTGATCATGATTCATTAGATTGATCAAATCAAATCCAAATTAGGTTTTAGACAAAGTCAATAGAACTTTGACCGACATAATCGGCCATGCTTTATCGATTTTTTTTACAAAAGCTCATTTAAAAGGGAATTCAAGTCTCTACAACTTCATGTCTCACAAGCTTGCTAGAAATGCTTCATTTGGAAGTTATGGATCAAAACATTATAGGTCCTTTTAAAAGTCAACAAAAGTCATCTTTTGCAAAGAAGTGTTCATGAACATGGAAACTTCAATGAAGATGAAACCAAAAGTGATGTTTATAAGACATCTTGATCTTTCTAAAAAGTCCAAGAACACCCAAAATGTTAAAATTGAGCAAGATACAAGTTGTGTAAATTGAGCATTTTGAGTCGGGTATCAAGGAAAATATTTCACAAATGCAAATATTTTTCAAATGGGCATTGATGTAGCAATGAGATACAAGAAGCCAATTTAGACTCTTGATTTTATGAAACCTAAAATATTTATGTAGTGTTGATGTTTAAATATTTGTATACCTAAATATTTTAATTGTATGACTGTAGCATTTGGCTTTGTCACTTAAAATTAGAATTTTTAAATTGTTGTTGTTCTTAAACGTAATTAATTCATCCAAATGGTATAAATTAGATTTTCATTTATTTCAATAATATATGTTAGTATAAAACTCTAAATCATAACATTCATTTTAATGACAATATTAAATCAAATTGTTTTATCGATCCTACATTGTTCTATACATTTAATGTATTTTATAATAAGAAAATAAAATCGGTGATTTCAATGGTCAAGAATGACATTAATAAATCAAATTAGTTTATTAATCATAGACTATTTCTACATTTGTTATATTTTATAATCACAAACTTATTAATTATAAATTAACTCACAAAAGATTTTAAGTTTTAATTATCAGTTTAATATATTAATTATCATACAATAGAAAAAAGCAAGATGAGATCTTTGGCAAGTTTGCCAGGTGTCAATCTCTCATGCATTCTCATTTTATATTGTTGCCATAAAAGGAAAGTTTGTCTTACTTTAATTCTATTATTTATTAATTATTTTAAATTAAATAAATATTAATAAAAAAAAAATGTTTGTTATGAACACGTTAAATCATGTATGCTTGGACAACTAATAGTTTCTTTTGAAAATGCGTAGTAATTGATATCAATTGGAACCCAAACAGTGAGTTGGGAGAAGCAACAAAAATTTGAACCTCAAAGTTTGAATCCTAAACCTCTAGGATACATCACAATAATTTTCCGTATATTTGCATAATATATATATAAATAGGAACAAGATTCTTAATCCTAAACCCTCTAGGATACATCACAATAATTTCCATATTTGCATAAATATATAAATAGGAACAAGATTCTTAATCGCACTCCTAATTTTGAGTTTTGACTTGTTTGAATGTGTTTTTAGTCTCTTTGAACGGAGAGAAAACTAAAGGGATTATGTGAAACCTTGATGGAAGATATAAGGACCCTCTTAACGATGTTGCCGGAAGTTAAGGACTTTTCTTTGGTAGAGAATAAGTTACAAATACTTAACTAATATAGATGCTACTTTAATTTATTTTGAAATTTTTGTATAGGTTGTTAGTAATTATAATTGGATAGTATTTATGAACTGCTAGCGAGATCCAATGGTGGTGGTTGGTGACCAAACATTTTGAGATGAAAAGATTCAAAACACTATGTGCAACTTGGAGTCCCATGCCAATGGGAGTTGCATGCTAGAATAGAGATTATGCTCACCTCAAAGCCAACTAATTGAATTGTTAACAAAAGTTGATTATATACCCTTTTATCCGCTCCTGCTTGATTTCGTCGAAAAAATGTACTACAAAGTAACACAATATAATGAAAATATGAAAAATAAAGATGAAAAATTTAGTAAATTTGCATTTTAAACTGCTGTGGAATGGAAATAAGATATAAGAAGAGAATAATTTGGTTCACGGTTAATCCGAACGATTTGGTCTCGTTGCTAATAATCCGAAGGATTGTGTGAATGAAAATGAGATACAAGAAGCCAATTTAGATTCTTGATTTTGTTGTAAACTGTAAAATATTTATGTAGCAAGTTGATGTTTAAATATTTGAACACATATTTTAATTGTATGATTGTAGCATTTGGCTTTGTCACTTAAAATTAGAATTTTTAAATTTTTGTTGTTCTTAAACGTAATTAATTCATCCAAATGGTATAAATTAGATTTTCATTTATTTCAATAATATATGTTAGTAATAAAACTTTTAAATCAATACATTTATTGTATTTTATAATAAGAAAATAAAATCGATGATTTCAATGGTTAAGAATGACATTAATAAATCAAATTAGTTTATTAATCATAGACTATTTCTACATTTGTTATATATTTATAATCACAAACTTGTTAATTATAAATTACCTCACAAAAGATTTTAATTTTTAATTAATCGTTTTAATATATTAATTATCATACAATAGCAAAAAGCAAGTTGAGATCTTTGGCAAGTTTTCCAAGTACAATCTCTCATGCATTCTCTTTTTATTGTTATATAAGGAAAGTTTGTCTTACTTTAATTTTATTAATTATTAATTAATATTAAATAAATATTAATAAAATGCAACCTAAACAGAGTTGGGAGAAACAAAAAATTTAAACCCCTTTGTCTCCTTCATTTCTTCGCATTAAAAACTATCTCTCTCATTCTTCTTAATTCCTTCCATAATCTCCTCTTCTACAAAAATCAAAA
>CM038793.1:176468629-176577030 GCA_021764765.1 Vicia sativa | reverse complement strand
ATTAATTATTAATTATTTTAAATTAAATAAATATTAATAAAACAAGAGAGAAAATGTTTTGTTATAACACGTTAAATCATGTATTTGGACAACTCAATAGTTTCTTTGAAAATGCAGTAGTGATTGATATCAATTAGAACCCAAATAGGGTGAGTTGTGAGAAGAAATAAAAATTTGAACCTCAAAGTTTGAATCCTAAACCCTCTAGGATACATCACAATAATTTTTCCGGATATTTGCATAAATATATATAAATAGGAACAAGATTCTTAATCCTAAACCCTAGGATACATCACACAATAATTTTCCAAGATATTTGCATAAATATATATAATAGGGAACAAATATTCTTAATCGCACCCTAATTTTGGAGTTTTGATTTTGGTTTGAATGTTTATAGGTTCACTCAATGTGAGAGAAAACTAAAGTGGGATTAATGTGAAACCTGATGCATGAAGATATAAGGACCTCTCAACGATGTCACGTGAAGTTAAGGACTTTTGCAGAATAAGTTACAAATATTTAACTTATATGGGCAAGCACTTTAATTTATTTTTGAAATTTTTGTATAGTTAGCGACCATAATTGATAGTATTTATGAATTGCTAGTTAGATCCAATGGTGGTGGTTGTCGATCAAACATTTTGAGATGAAAAGATTCAAAACACTATGTGTAACTTGAACCCATGCTAATGGGATTTGCATGTTAGAATGTAGATTATGCCCCTTCAAAGCCAACTAATTGAATTCTTCATAATCAAAAGTTGATTTTATACCCCTTTATCTATCCTGTTTGATTTCGGATGTCATAAAAATGCACTACAAAAGTAATCACAATATAATGAAAATATGAAGAATAAAGATGAAAAATTTAGTAAATTTGCATTTTAACCAATAATGTAATGGAAATAAGAAATAAGAAGAGAATAATTTGGTCTCAAGTTAATCTCGGACGATGGTCTGTCTCATAATAATCCAACGATTGTAATGAAAATGAGATACAAGAAGGAAATTTTAGATTCTTGATTTTATGTAAAACCGTAAAATATTTATGTAGCGTTGATGTTTAAATATTTGCATACCAAAATATTTAATTGTATGACAAGTAGCATTTGCTTTGTCACTTAAAATTAGAATTTTAACTTTTTGTTCTTAAACGTAATTAATTCATCCAAATGGTATAAATTAGATTTTCATTTATTTCAATAATATATGTTAGTAATAAAAATTTCTAAATCATAACATTCATTTTAATGACAATATTAAATCAAATTGTTTTATCGATCCTAGATTGTTCTATACATTTATTGCATTTTATAATAAGAAAATAAAATCGATGATTTCAATGGTTAAGAATGACATTAATAAATCAAATTTGTTTATTAATCATAGACTATTTCTACATTTGTTATATTTTATAATCACAAACTTATTAATTATGAATTACCTCACAAAAGATTTTAATTTTTAATTATTGCTTAATATATTAATTATCATCATAGAAAAAAACAAGATGAGATATTTGGCAAGTTTGCCAAGTGTCAATCTCTCATGCATTCTCATTTTATATTGTTACATAAAAGGGAAGTTTGTATTACATTAATTCTATTATTTATTAATTATTACACGTTAAATCATGTATGCTTGGACAAATGCTTAGACAACTCAATAGTTTTTGAAAAATGCGTAGTCATTGATATCAATTGGAACCCAAATGTGTGAGTTGGGAGAAGCAAAACACAAATTTGAACTTCAAAGTTTGAATCCTAAACCCTCTAGATATATCACAATAATTTTCCAGAGATATTTTGTATCAAATTCTATTTTCCGTATATTTTGTATCAAATACTATTGTATAAATATATATAAATAGGAACAAGATTCTTAATCGCGACCCTAATTTTGAGTTTTATTTTGCTTTTGAATGTTTTAGGAATCTTGAATGGAGAGAAACTAAAGGGATTATGTGAAACCCCGATGGAAGATATAAGGACATCTTAACGATGTTGCGTGAAGTTAAGGACTTTTGTAGAGAATAAGTTAAAGATACTTAACTAATATAGATGCGACCTTTAATTTATTTTTTTAAAAATTTTTGTAGTTAGGTTAGCTTGCATCATAATTGGATAGTATTTATGAACTGCTTGAAGCGAGATCCAATGGTGGTGGTCACCAAACATTTTGAAATGAAAAGATTCAAATATTAATTAATTATAAATTAAAAAAAATGAAACAAAAAACAAGATGAGATATTTAGTGGTAAAGTTTGTTGTCAATCTTCATGCATTCTTCATTTTATATTGTTTCCATAAAGGAAAGTTTGTTCCATTTTAATTCTATTAATTATTAATTAATTTAAATTAAATAAATATTAATAAATACGCAAAAAATGCAACCCAAACAGGTGAGTTGGGAGGAAACAAAAAATTTAAACCCCTTTGTCTTCACTTCCTCTTCACATTAAAAACTATCTCTCAACATCCTTCTTAATTCCTTCCATAATCTCCTCTTCTACAAAAATCAAAACACCACATAAACCCTAATCAACCACCACCTGCCTACGTTCGCCGTTAATCAACGACGGTCCGTCACGCTCGGCCGTTAATCAACGATTTGGTTCGGTTCTGCTAATAATCCGGGCGATTATGAATGAAAATTTGAAGCCAATTTAGATTCTTGATTTTATGTGAAACCAAAAATAAATTTCAGAAGTGATGTTTGAATATTTGTATACCTAAATATTTTTAAGCGTATGAGTGTAGCATTTGGCTGTCACTTAAAATTAGAATTTTTAAATGTTTGTATATATTTCATTTATTAATTCATCCAAATCATATAAATTAGATTTGGATTTATTTCAATAATATATGTTAATAATAATACTTAAATCATACATTCTTTTAATGACAATATTAAATCAAATTATTTTAGAGATCCTAGATTGTTTCTATATATTTATTGTATTTTATAATAAGTAAATAAAATCAATGATTTCAATGGTTAAGAACTCTAAATCACAATATTTACTTTAATGACATAATAAATCAAATTAGTTTTACTAATCATAGACTATTTATATTTGTTATATTTTTATAATAACAACTTATAAATTATAAATTACGTCACAAAGATTTTAATTTTTAATTATTTTTAATATATTAATTATCATACAATCATACCATACAGAAAAAGCAAGATAAGATCTTTGGCAAGTTTGCTATGGTCAATCTCTCATGCATTCTCATTTATATTGTTGCCATAAAAGGAGTTTGTCTTACTTTAATTATATTAATTATTAATTATTTTAAATTAAATAAATATTAATAAAAATGAAGAGAAAAAAGTTTGTTATGAACACTAAATCATGTATACTTGGACAATTAATAGTTTCTTTGAAAATGCAGAGTGATTGATATCAATTAGAACCCAAATAGGTGAGTTGGGAGAAGCAACAAAAATTGAACCTCAAAGTTTGAATCCTAAACCCTCTAGGATACATCACAATAATTTTCCGATATTTGCAAATATATATAAATAGGAACAAGACTTAATCGTAAAACCCCTAGGATACATCACAATAATTTTAGATATTTCATAAATATATAATAGAACAAGATTCTTAATCGCACTCCTAATTTTGAGTTTTGATTTTTGTTTTGAATGTTTATAGGTCTATCGAACGGAGAGAAAACTAAAGGGATTATGTGAAACCTTGATGGAAGATATAAGGATCCTCTCAACGATGTTGTTGGAAGTTAAGGACTTTTCTTTTGGTAGAGAATAAGTTACAAATACTTAACTAATATAGATGCTACCTTTAATTTATTTTTGAAATTTTGTATAGGTTAATGACCATAATGGATAGTATTTATGAATGCTGAAAGCTAGATCCAATGGTGGTGGTTGTGATCAAACATTTTGAGATGAAAAGATTCAAAAACACTATGTGCAACTGGAGTCCCATGCCAATGGGATTTGCATGCTAGAATAGAGATTATGCTCCCCTCAAAGCCAACTAATTGAATTCTCATTAACAAAAGTTGATTTTATACCCTTTATCTATCTTTGATTACGATGTCATAAAAATGACTACAAAGTAACACAATATAATGAAAATATGAAGAATAAAGATGTGAAAATTTAGTAAATTTGCATTTTAACGGTCGCGTGTGAATGGAAATAAGAAATAAGAGAATAATTTGGTCCGCGTTAATCCTAATCGATTTGGTCTGTCCGTTAATAATCAAGGATTGTGTAAATGAAATGAGATACAAGAAGGAAATTTAGATTCTTGATTTTATGTGAAACCGTAAAATAAATTTATGTAGCATGATGTTTAAATATTTGTATACCTAAATATTTTAATTGTATGTCAGAGAGCATTTGGCTTTGTCACTTAAAATTAGAATTTTAAATTTTTGTTGTTTTAAATTAAATCATCCAAATGGTATAAATTAGATTTTCATTTATTTCAATAATATATGTTAGTAATAAAACTTAAATCATAACATTCATTTAATGACAATATTAAATCAAATTGTTTTATCGATCCTAGATTGTTCTATACATTTATTGTATTTTATAATAAGAAAATAAAATCGATGATTTCAATGGTTAAGAATGACATTAATAAATCAAATTAGTTTATTAATCATAGACTATTTCTACATTTGTTATATTTTATAATCACAAACTTGTTAATTATAAATTACCTCACAAAAGATTTTAATTTTTAATATTTGTTTTAATATATTAATTATGATACAATAGAAAAAGCAAGTTGAGATCTTTGGCAAGTTTTCCAAGTGTCAATCTCTCTTGCATTCTCTTGTTTTATTGTTGTTATAAAAGGAATGTTTGTCTTACTTTAATTTTATTAATTATTAATTAATTTAAATTAAATAAATATTAATAAAAATGCAAAAAAAATGCAACCCAAACAGGTGAGTTGGAATAAACAAAAAAATTTAAACCCCTTAATTCTTTCCATAATCCCCTCTTCTACAAAATCAAAAACACCACATAAACCCTAATCAACCACCACCGTCTGTTAATAATCCGAAGGATTGTGTGAATGAAAATGAGAAGAATCCAATTTAGATTCTTGATTTTGCGTAAACCAGAAAATATTTCTGTAGCAGTGATGTTTGAATATTTGTATACCTAAAAATTTTAAGCGTATGAGTGTAGCATTTGGCTTTGTCACTTAAAATTAGAATTTTTAAATTTTTGTATATATTTCACGTAATTAATTCATCCAAATCATATAAATTAGTTTTTGATTTATTTCAATAATATATTAATAATAATACTTTAAATCATAACATTCATTTTAATGACAATATTAAATCAAATTATTTTATAGATCCTAGATTGTTTCTATATATTTATTGTATTTTATAATAAGTAAATAAAATCGATGATTTCAATGGTTAAGAACTCTAAATCACAATGTTTACTTTAATGACATTAATAAATCAAATTAGTTTACTAATCATAGACTATTTCTATATTTGTTATATTTTTATAATAACAAACTTATAAATTACGTCACAAAAGATTTTAATTTTAATTATTTTTTAATATATTAATTATCATACAATCATACCATAGAAAAAGCAAGATGAGATCTTGGCAAGTTTGCCAAGTGTCAATCTCTCATGCATTCTCATTTTATATTGTTGCCATAAAAGGAAAGTTTGTCTTACTTTAATTCTATTAATTATTAATTATTTTAAATTAAATAAATATTAATAAAATGCAAAAAAAAAAAGTTTGTTATGAACACGTTAAATCATGTATGCTGGACAACTCAATAGTTTCTTTTGAAAATGCGAGAATCATTGATATCAATTGGAACCCAAACAAGTGAGTGGGAGAAGCAACAAAATTTGAACCTCAAAGTTTGAATCCTAAACCCTCTAGGATACCCTCTAGGATACATCACAATAATTTTCCATATATTTTGTATCAAATTCTATTTTCGGATATTTTGTATCAAATTCTATTGTATAAACATATATAAATAGGAACAAGATTCTTAATCGCACTCTAATTTTGAGTTTTGATTTTTGTTTTGAATGGTTTTAGGTCTCTTGAGCGGAGAGAAAACTAAAGGGATTATGTGAAACCTTGATGGAAGATATAAGGACCCTCTTAACAATGTTTGGAAGTTAAGGACATTTCTTTGGTAGAGAATAAGTTAATTCTAGTGTTTTCTTTAATGTAAAATGAATATACTGCATCCAAATATAGTTGATATGCTTTGATTTTCATATATTGACATCAAAAATTAAAATAACTATATTATATCAATTATAAATTTTAATATTTAAATATTTTAACACTATTTTCATATGAGTCACTAAAGTAATTGTTGGGGAGTATAAAAGACATGTTTAACAAGAAAATATGTTTTATTAATTAATTTTTACATATTTTTAAATAATATTTAAATAAGAGTAAAAATATTTATAATATATTATATTCTTAAAAAATGTTTTAATTTAAAATATTAACAAATTACTTACATATTGAACTCCCAATTAACACTTTATCCTAATACCTATTAGTTGGGATACTAGTCACATAACATATTAATTTAAATGTAACATAATTCAAAAACAACCATTTTAAAATTATTTTATACTATAAATTATGAAGCATTTTAAACTACCAATGATAAAAGGTGAACAATATGTTTTTATTTAAATTAAATATTGATCCTCAATCAATCAAATACTATAATTTAAAGTTATCCTATATTTTTATTTTATGTTAAAATAAATTAAAATTTAAAATAATTTATTCTAAGTTTATTAATACTGAACTTAAATTCAAAGAATTTACATTAAAAGATAGTATTTTGTTTTCTTATTTTATTTTTTAATCAATTTTAATATTCCAACATTTAATTATAAAAGTAATTTTCAATCGGTTGTATTATGTCAAACAAATAAAATATACAATATATATATATATATATATATATATATATATATATTCTATTTAAAAATTAGACAAATATATTCTACAATATATGAAAAATTATGAGACAAATATTTGGGACAAAAAAAGTTACATAAAAATATATTAGACAAATATAAAAGTTCTAATTCCATGTGACTAAAGACCATCAATCTAAGCTCTATCTGCTTAAATTTAACGATAAATGGGGTCTAATGCACAAACCTAGATGGGGTTAATTCATGGTTATGACCTCCTCATAAAATTACTACCATATATACCATTTTGGCTTTGTAGTGCACACGAAGCCTAGTTGCGCATTTAGTATGGGTTTGACATTTGTGACCTCTTTTCCTATCTAACCTACTTAAGTGTTTATTCTCTCTTGAACCATGCTTGTTGCATACAAACTGCATCCTTATAAATTATTTAATGGGTTTGACGTTCGGCCCTCCTCCTAATATCACTTTTACTAATGGCAAAACCCTTGCATTTTTCATACTTATAATAAAAATCATAAGCTTCATCAATGAATTAAATGCATAGCACGAATTTCATCAGAAGTCATGAAATTAATACTTACCACGTTATCGCCTACAACTGCATTTAATTCAATTGAATCATCTTTCGCCGTCTTTATCAAGATCGGCTCCATCATCATCATCTCGAGTTTTGACAATCGTCACCCTCAATATCATTCAATTTAACATCGTAATAAGTATTACCATCACTAGAATCCACCTCAAATTCATAAATCGAGTTTTCAATCGTACAATTAATTAAAACAACTTTTAACACAACAAATTTGGAATCATTAAAGTTGAAAAACATATACAAAAAAACAGGCATATTCCTAATTCCCAATTGAAATATCCATATACATAAAACAAGCTCAAACAAAAACCCTAATTCCCAAATTGAATTGAATGATGTTGAGTGTGACAGTTATATAAATAATTCTACTCAGGAATTTTTCGTATTTACCTTAGCAATTATATTCTCAATACGAATACACGCAAACTTTTGGTGCAAAAGAATAAAAGTGATTGCAATGATGGAAGAATAAAAGAGAATAACGACTACCAAAAAGAGTAAAGAAAAAAGGAATTATGTATTATTAATGAAATAAGAACACCTATATATACACACAAAAAAAGCCCAAAAGTAAACCCTAATTAAACCTAATCTTGGTGACCAAGATAAAAGATACTAACCGTACAAACTAACAAATACTAAAGTACCCTTAAAACTAAACTTAATAACTAAGGTTAGGAACCAGAACATCATAACATCAAAAGTTCTGGATATGCCTTACTAACATCAGAACTTCTGACTGACCCTCAGAAGTTCTGGATATGAATTATTCTCAACACCATCCCTTAATTCATATCCATCAAAAACTAACAACACCAAATTCATTTTGTAAACAAAGAAACTGGTGGGTTTTGATAGCCTTTATCGGAACATCTGTCAGCTGCTTTTGGGTGCTACAATGCAGAACTTCTAACACTCCTTTTTGTACTTGACTTATGAGAAAATGATACTTCGTCTCAATATGCTTCATTCTTCCATGCAATACTGGATTCTTGGCAAGATTGATTGCAAACTTGTTATCAAACAACAACTTTAGAGGTTTTTCTATCACAATCTTCAAAGCCTCTAGAAGATTTAGAAGCCAAACAACTTGACATGCAACTACAACGCCTGCAATATACTCAGCTTCACATGTTGACAGAAACACAGGTTGTTTCTTGGAACTCAAGAAATAGAACCTCCAAACTTAAACAAGTAGCTAGAGGTACTTCTTTTCAACTCTATCTCCACACTGAATTCTATAATAGCCCACTAGTTTTGGTTCTAACTTCCTTCTAGAGGAAATAACACTCCATATTTGAGTTCCTTTATATACCTCAAAATCTGACAAAGATCTTGGTAAGCGGGACCACTTTGGATTACTCTATAAATATGTTGACTATTCCAATCATAGCAAATGTCGTCTGGTATTGCATAAATACCTAAGAGAACCAACCAACTACTTAAAGGTTGTAGCATCCACAAAATTACCATCGAGTCAAAGTCTAATTTATGATTGGTTTCGATTGTCTACAACAAATGTACAATTCATTACAACTTAACCTTCTTCGAAGTTCGAGTTTACACTTCATTTGATGCAACATGATACCTCCTTTGAGTACGAACTTCCATCCTAGAAATATAGATTTCTAGATCTGTCATCTCAAATTCATTGATCAACACTTTCTTGAACTTGGTTATATCTTTTGGACAACTCCCGTAAGCAATATGTCATCAACATAAAGCCACACTAGAATCATATTGCTTCCTAATGTTTCACATACACGCCATACTCACTCACATTTCGAAACCTTGCTTCTTGAAAATGAATCAATCTTCCGATTCCAAGCTTTGGTGCTTGCTCAATCCATACTGAGTTTTGTGTAGCTTGTACACCATCCCTTCTCGATTCTTTTCACGGCCGAGGTTGGACACATATACCTCCTCTTGTAATGGACCATTTAGAAATGCCGAGTTCACATCCAAATGCATCGACCAACTTGCATTTCAAAGCAATCACCAATATGATTGTTTCATGCCTAGCTGTGAGCAAACACCTCAAAATAATCTAGTCGTTTCAAGAAAAACTCGCCATTATCCTTGCTTTGGCTTTCCAACCGATCCATCGGCAAGCTTTACCTTAAAACCCATCCGACGTTGATGGTTTTCTTCTCCTTGAAGCTCGCTAACTCCAAGTCTTGTTTCCTTCAAGCCTTAAGTTCTTTTACAATGGCCTTCATCCATATTTTCTTCTTGAGAACTTCTCCAACAACCTTTTGTTCGAATCTCCTTCCGACTTCTAGAACTGTATCTCCTTCTAGACTTTTTTAGAAGTTATAATTCCACCGTAAGTTCCACTTTTGTTAACTTCTGGACCTTATTCAGAACCACCACCTAAAAGTTGGATCACCTTCAAAAGCTCTTTCTTCTAAGTTCCACCTTCGAATCATGACCACCGCCGTAGGTTGGACTACCTTTAGAAGCTCCTCCTGAAGGTCCACCTTTAGAGTCATTGTTATACCCCAAAATTTTCCATCTTACTTCTCAAGACAATCCACAACTCCATACTCAAGGATTTCACAGGGTTGACTGACAAACCTCTTTAAGCTATCCATCCAAACTAGGGTTTTGCTCCTCAAGTCAAAATGGATTTCGGTTTCTAAATGATCATCATACCCATAATATGCTTCAATGGATCACTATATCAAGTTTCAAGCCTTACAAGTCAAAATTGTTTCATCCACTTGATCGACAAAGATAAAATCAACTATATTGGACAAAAAGTCAACGATGGTCAACATGCTCAAACTTCATATTTTTGGTCAAAACCAATATTTTGAAGTGATATTCATCATTTGATTAAGGGTTGATCATGATTCATCAAGAAAAGTCAAGATTTGATCAAAGTTCAAAGTTTCCAAATTAGGGTTTTCAAGACAAAAGTCAATAGAACTTTGACCAGCATAACCCGTCACATGCTTTATCGTAAATTTTTCCCAAAAGCTCATTTAAGAGAATTCAAGTCTCTACAACTTCATGTCTCACAAGCTTGGGCTAGAAATGCTTCATTTGGAAGTTATGGATCAAAACATTATAGGTCCTTTAAAAGTCAACAAAAAGTCATCTTTTTGCAAAGAAGTGTTCATGAACATGGAAACTTCAATGAAGATGAAACCAAAAGTGATGTTTATAAGACATCTATGTTTTGCCGTTAATCTGTATGATTTGGTCTGTCTGTTAATAATCCGAAGGATTGTGTGAACGAAAATGAGAAGAAGCCAATTTAGATTCTCCGTTACGAAACATTGGTCCATTCTGTTTCATTGTTGAACGAAATGAGAAGAAGCAATTTAGATTCTCCGTTAATCTGAAACATTTGGTTTGTCAGTTAATAAAGCGAAGGATTGTGTGAACGAAAATGAGAAGAAGCCAATTTAGATTCTTAAACCAGAAATTATTTCTGTGGCAGTGATGTGTAATATTTGTATACCTAAATATTTTAAGCGTATGAGTGTAGCATTTGGCTTAGTCACTTAAAATTAGAATTTCTAAATTTTTGTAGTTATTTCACATAATTAATTCATCCAAATCATATAAATTAGATTTTGATTTATTTCAATATTATATGTTAATAATAAAACTTTAAATCATAACATTCATTTTAATGATAATATTAAATCAAATTATTTTATTGATGCTAGATTGTTTCTATACATTTATTGTATTTTATAATAAGAAAATCGATGATTTCAATGGTTAAGAACCCTAAATCATAATATTTACTTTAATGACATTAATAAATCAAATTAGTTTACTAATCATAGACTATTTCTATATTTCTTATATTTTTATAATAACAAACTTATAAATTATAAGTTACCTCACAATCATACCATAGAAAAAAGCAAGATGAGATCTTTGGCAAGTTTGTCAAGTGTCAATCTCTCATGCATTCTCATTTTATATTGTTGCCATAAAAGGAAAGTTTGTCTTACTTTAATTCTATTATTTATTAATTATTTTAAATTAAATAAATATTAATAAAAATGCAAAAAAAAAAAAAGTTTGTTATGAACACGTTAAATCATGTATGCTTGGACAACTCAATAGTTTCTTTGAAAGGAGGGAAAACTAAAGGAGGGAACAAGATTTTTAATCGCACTCCTAGTTTAGGTCTCTTGAAAGGAGGGAAAACTAAAGGATTATGTGAAACTTGATGGAAGATATAAGGACCCTGTTAACGATGTTGCGGGAAATCTAGGACTTTTCTTTGGTAGAGAATAAGTTAATTCTAGTGTTTTCTTTAATGTTTATAGTATTTTTTCAGTGTTATATTAATAATAATAATATAATTATTCAATATTTTAAAAAATAAACATCATATATATTAAATGAATATCTGCGTCCAAATATAGTTGATATGCTTTGATTTTCATAATATTGACATCAAAATTAATACAACTATATTATATCAATTATAAATTTTAATATTTAAATATTTTAACACTATTTTTCATATGAGTCACTAAAGTAATTGTTGGGGAGTATAAAAGACATGTTTTTTAACAAGAAAATATTTTTTATCAATTAATGTTTTACATATTTTTAAATAATATTTAAATAAGACTAAAAATATTTATAATATATTATATTCTTAAAAAATGTTTTTAATTTAAAAATATTAACAAATTACTTACATATTGAACTCCGAATTAACACTTTATACTAATACCTATTAGTTGGGATACTAGAGTCACTCTTAACATATTAATTTAAATGTAACATAATTCAAAAAACAACCATTTTAAAATTATATTATACTATAAATTATGATGCATTTTAAACTACCAATGATAAAAGGTGAACAATATGTTTTTTATTTAAATTGAATATTGATCCTCAATCAATCAAATACTATAATTTAAAGTTATCCTATATTTTTATTTTATGTTAAAATAAATTAAAATTTAAAATAATTTATTCTAAGTTTATTAATACTCGACTTAAATTCAAAGAATTTACATTAAAAGATAGTATATTGTTTTCTTATTTTATTTTTTTAATCAATTTTTATATTTCAACATTTAATTATAAAAGTAATTTTCAATCGGTTGTATTAGGTCAAACAAAATAATATATATATATATATATATATATATATATATATATATATATATATATATATATATATTCTAAAAAATTAGACAAATATATTCTACAATATATATGAAAATTATGAGACAAATATTTGCCACGACAAAAAGTTACATAAAAAATATATTAGACAAATATAAAAAGTTCTAATTCCATGTGACTAAAGACCATCAATCTAAGCTCTATCCGCTTCAGAAATTTAACGATAAATGGGGTGTAAGTGCACAAACCTAGATGGGGTTAATTCATGGTTATGACCCTCCTCATAAAATGACACTACATATATACCATTTTTGGCTTTGTAGTGCACACGAAGCCTAGTTGCGCATTTAGTACGGGTTTGACGTTTGTGACCTCTTTTCCTATCTAACCTACTTAAGTGTTTATTCTCTCTTGAACCATTCTTGTTGCATACAAACTGCATCCTTATTATTATTTTACTACCTTCAGGCCCTCCTCTCCTAATATCACTTTTACTAAAGGAAAAACCCTTGCATTTTTCATACTTATAATAAAAATCATAAGCTTCATCAACAGAACCGAAATGCATAGCACGAATTTCATCAGAAGTCATGAAATTAATACTTACCACATTATCGCCTACAACTGCATTTAATTCAATTGAATCATCTTCGTCGTCATTATCACGGCTCCATCATCATCATCTCTGAGTTTTGACAACTGTCACCCTCAATATCATTCAATTTAACATCAGAATAAGTATTACCATCACTAGAATCCACCTCAAATTCATCGTCTGAGTTTCCAATCGTACACCTGAATTAAAAACAACTTTTAACACAACAAATTTGGAATCATTAAAGTTGAAAAAAACATACAAAAAACAAATTCAGGCATATTCCCTAATTCCCAAATTGAAATATCCATATACATAAAACAAGTTCAAACAAAAACCCTAATTCCCAAATTGAATTGAATGATGTTGAGTGTGACAGTTATATAAATAATTCTACTCAGGAATTTTTCGTATTTACCTTTGCAATTATATTCTCAATACGAATACACGCAAACTGTTGGTGCAAAAGAATAAAAGTGATTGGAATGATGGAAGAATAAAAGAGAATAACGACTACCAAAAAGAGTAAAGAAATAAGGATTGATGTATTATTAATGACATAAGAATACCTATTTATACACACAAAAAAAGCCCAAAAGTAAACCCTAAAACTAACAAATACTAAAGTACCCTTAAAACTAAACTTAATAACTAAGGTTAGGAACCAGAACATCATAACATCAGATGTTCTGGATATGCCTTACTAACATCAGAACTTCTGACTGACCCTCAGAAGTTCTGGATATGAATTATTCTCAACACCATCCCTTAATTCATATCCATCAAAAACTAACAACACCAAATTCATTTCGTAAACAAAGAAACTGGTTGGTTTTGATAGCCTTTGTCAGAACATCTGTCAGCTGCTTCTGGGTGCTACAGTGCAGAACTTCTAACACTCCTTTTTGTACTTGACTTATGAGAAAATGATACTTCGTCTCAATATGCTTGATTCTTCCATGCAATACTGGATTCTTGGCAAGATTGATTGCAAACTTGTTATCAATCAACAACTTTAGAGGTTTTTCTATCACAATCTTCAAATCCTCTAGAAGATTTAGAAGCCAATCAACTTGACATGCAAATACAACGCCTGCAATATACTCAGCTTCACATGTTGACAGGGCCACAACAGGTTGTTTCTTGGAACTCCAAGAAATAGAACCTCCCAGAAACTTAAACAAGTAGCTAGAGGTACTTCTTCTGTCAACTATATCTCCACACCAGTCAGAATCAGAATAGCCCACTAGTTTTGGTTCTAACTTCCTTCCAGAGGGAAATAGCACTCCATATTTCAGAGTTCCCTTTATATACCTCAGAATCCTGACAGCATCTTGGTAACGGGACCACTTTGGATTACTCATAAATATGTTGACTATTCCAACTGCATAGCAAATGTCAGGTCTGGTATTGCATAAATACCTAAGAGAACCAACCAACTGCTTAAAGGTTGTAGCATCCACAGAATTACCATCAGAGTCAAAGTCCAATTTATGATTGGTTTCTGATTGTGTCACAACAAATGTACAATTCTACAACTTAAATTTCTTCAGAAGTTCGAGTTTACACTTCATTCAAATTCCTAGATCTTTCATCTCAAATTCATTGATCAACACTTTCTTGAACTTGGTTATATCTTCTGGACAACTCCCCGTAAGCAATATGTCGTCAACATAAAGCCACACTAGAATCATATTGCTTCCAGAATGTTTCACATACACGCCATACTCCATCTCACATTTCTGAAACCCTTGCTTCTTGAAATATGAATCAATGTTCTGATTCCAAGCTTTGGGTGCTTGCTTCAATCCATACAGAGTTTTGTGTAGCTTGTACACCATCCCTTCCTGATACTTTTTCACGAAGCCAGGAGGTTGTGACACATATACCTCCTCTTGTAATGGACCATTTAGAAATGCTGAGTTCACATCCAAATGCATCAGCGACCAACTTCTGTTTTCAGCTAAAGCAATCACCAATATGATTGTTTCATGCCTAGCTACATGAGCAAACACCTCAAAATAATCTAGTCCGGGTTTCTGAAGAAAAACTCTGGCCACTATCCTTGCTTTGTGCTTTCCAACTAATCCATCTGGCTTAAGCTTTACCTTAAAAACCCACCTGACGTTGATGGCTTTCTTCTCCCTTGGAAGCTCAGTTAACTTCCAAGTCTTGTTTCCTTCTGAAGCCTTAAGTTCTTTTACAATGGCCTTCATCCATATTTTCTTCTTGAGAACTTCTCCAACTGCGTTTTGTTCTAATTCCTTCCGACTCTAGAACTGTATTCCTTCTAGACTTTCTTTAGAAGTTATAATTCCACCAAGTTCCACTTTTGTTAACCTCGACCTTATCTAGAACCACCACCTTTAAAAGTTGGATCACCTTCAAAAGCTCTTCAAAAGTTCCATCTTTAGAATCATGACCACCGCTGAGGTCGGACTACCTTTAGAAGCTCCTCCTTCAGAAGGTCCTCCTTTAGAGTCATTGTTATACCCCAAAATTTTCCCTCTTACTTCTCAAGACAATCCACAACTCCATACTCAAGGATTTCATAAGGGTTGACTGCAAAACCTCTTTAAGCAATCCATCCAAACTAGGGTTTTGCTCCTCAAGTCAAAATGGATTTCCAGTGCTCTAAATGATCATCATACCCCATAATATGCTTCAAGGGATCACCATAACAAGTTTCAAGCCTTACAAGTCAAAATTGCTCATCCACTTGATCAAGACAGCTGAAAATCAACTATATTGGACAAAAAGTCAACTGTGGTCAACATGCAGTCAAACTTCATATTTTTTGGTCAACACCAATATTTTGAAGTGATATTCATCATTTGATTAAGGGTTGATCATGATTCATCAAGAAAAGTCAAGATTTAATCAAAGGTCAAAGTTTCCAAATTAGGGTTTTCTAGACAAAAGTCAATAGAACTTTGACCAGACATAACTGTCACATGCTTTATCAGATTTTTTTTTACAAAAGCTCATTTAAAAGGGAATTCAAGTCTCTACAACTTCATGTCTCACAAGCTTGGGCTAGAAATGCTTCATTTGGAAGTTATGGATCAAAACATTATAGGTCCTTTTAAAAGTCAACAAAAAGTCATCTTTTTTTCAAAGAAGTGTTCATGAACATGGAAACTTCAATGAAGATGAAACCAAAAGTGATGTTTATAAGACATCTTGATCTTTCCAAAAATGTTAAAAATTGAGCAAGATACAAGTTGTGCAAATTGAGCATTTTTGAGCGGGTGCATCACGGAAAATACTCGACAAATGCAAATATTTTTCAAATGGGCATTGATGTAGCAAGTAGAGACAAGAAGCCAATTTAGACTCTTGATTTTATGAAACCGAAAATATTTATGTAGCAGTGATATTTAAATATTTGTATACCTAAATATTTTAATTGTATGAATGTAGCATTTGGCTTTGTCACTTAAAATTAGAATTTTTAAATTGTTGTTGTTCTTAAACGTAATTAATTCATCCAAATGGTATAAATTAGATTTTCATTTATTTCAATAATATATGTTAGTAATAAAACTCTAAATCATAACATTCATTTTAATGACAATATTAAATCAAATTATTTTATCGATCCTACATTGTTCTATACATTTATTGTATTTTATAATAAGAAAATAAAATCGGTGATTTCAATGGTTAAGAATGACATTAATAAATCAAATTAGTTTATTAATCATAGACTATTTCTACATTTGTTATATTTTATAATCACAAACTTATTAATTATAAATTACCTCACAAAAGATTTTATCTTTTAATTACTGTTTTAATATATTAATTATCATACAATAGAAAAAAAGCAAGATGAGATCTTTGGCAAGTTTTCCAAGTGTCAATCTCTCATGCATTCTCATTTTATATTGTTGCCATAAAAGGAAAGTTTGTCTTACTTTAATTCTATTATTTATTAATTATTTTAAATTAAATAAATATTAATAAAAATGCAAAAAAAAAAAAAGTTTGTTATGAACACGTTAAATCATGTATGCTTGGACAACTCAATAGTTTCTTTGAAAAATGCAGAGTCATTGATATCAATTGGAACCCAAACAGGTGAGTTGCGAGAAACAACAAAAATTTGAACCTCAAAGTTTGAATCCTAAACCCTCTAGGATCATCACAATAATTTTCCAGATATTTTGTATCAAATTCTATTTTCCAGATATTTTGTATCAAATTCTATTGTATAAATATATATAAATAGGAACAAGATTCTTAATCGCACTCCTAATTTTGAGTTTTTATTTTTGTTTTGAATGTTTTTAGGTGTCTTGAACGGAGAGAAAACTAAAGGGATTATGTGAAACCTTGATGGAAGATATAAGGACCCTCTTAACAATGTTGCTGGAAGTTAAGGACTTTTCTTTGGTAGAAAATAAGTTACAAATACTTAACTAATATAGATGCTACCTTTAATTTATTTTTGAAATTTTTGTATAGGTTAGCGACCATAATTGGATAGTATTTATGAATCTGTTGAAGCGAGATCCAATGGTGGTGGTTGGTGACCAAACATTTTGAGATGAAAAGATTCAAAAACAATATGTGCAACTTGGAGTCCAATACCAATGGAAGTTGCAAGCTAGAATAGAGATTATGCTCACCTCAAAGCCAACTAATTGAATTCTCTGTTCACAAAAGTTGACTATATACCCCTTTTATCTATCTGTTTGATTTCGATGTCATGAAAAACAGACTACAAGGTAACACACTATAATGAAAATATGAAAAATAAAGATGTGAAAAATTTAGTTAATTTGCATTTTAAACGGCTGTGTGAATGGAAATAAGATATAAGAAGAGAATAATTTGGTCTGGCGGTTAATCTGAACGATTTGGTCTGTCTGTTAATAATCCGAAGGATTGTGCGAATGAAAATGAGATACAAGAAGCCAATTTAGATTCTTGATTTTGCGTAAACCAGAAAATATTTATGTAGAAGTGATGTTTAAATATTTGTATACCTAAATATTTTAATTGTATGATTGTAGCATTTGGCTTTGTCACTTAAAATTAGAATTTTTAAATTTTTGTTGTTCTTAAACGTAATTAATTCATCCAAATGGTATAAATTAGATTTTCATTTATTTCAATAATATATGTTAGTAATAAAACTTTAAATCATAACATTCATTTTAATTACAATATTAAATCAAATTGTTTTATCGATCCTAGATTGTTCTATACATTTATTGTATTTTATAATAAGAAAATAAAATCGATGATTTCAATGGTTAAGAATGACATTAATAAATCAAATTAGTTTATTAATCATAGACTATTTCTACATTTGTTATATTTTATAATCACAAACTTATTAATTATAAATTACCTCACAAAAGATTTTAAGTTTTAATTACTGTTTAAATATATTAATTATCATACAATAGAAAAAAAGCAAGATGAGATCTTTGGCAAGTTTGCCAACTGTCAATCTCTCATGCATTCTCATTTTATATTGTTGCCATAAAAGGAAAGTTTGTCTTACTTTAATTTTATTAATTATTGATTATTTTAAATTAAATAAATATTAATAAAAATGAAGAAAAAAATGTTTGTTATGAACACGTTAAATCTTGTATACTTGGACAAATCAATAGTTTCTTTGAAAAATGCTGATTCATTGATATCAATTGGAACCCAAACAGGTGAGTTGTGAGAAGCAACAAAAATTTCAACCTCAAAGTTTTAATCCTAAACCCTCTAAGATACGTCACAATAATTTTTCAGGTATTTGCATAAATATATATAAATAGGAACAAGATTCTTAATCGCACTCCTAATTTTGACTTTTGATTTTTGTTTTGAATGTTTATAGGTCTCTTGAACGGAGAGAAAACTAAAGGGATTATGTGAAACCTTGATGGAAGATATAAGGACCCTCTTAACGATGTTGCTGGAAGTTAAGGACTTTTCTTTGAATTTATTTTTGAAATTTTTGTATAGGTTAGCGACCATAATTGGATAGTAGTGTGGTGGTAGGTGACCAAACATTTTGAGATGAAAAGATTTAAAAACACTATGTGCAACTGGAGTCCCATGCCAATGGATGCCATAGAGATTATGCCTCCCCTCAAAGCCAACTAATTGAATTCCCTGTTAACAAAAGTTGATTTTATACCCCTTTTATATGTTTGATTACGATGTCATGAAAAACAGACTACAAAGTAACACAATATAATGAAAATATGAAAAATAAAGATGTGAAAAATTTAGAAAATTTGCATTTTAAACGGCTGTGTGAATGGAAATAAGATATAAGAAGAGAATAATTTGGTATGGTAGTTAATCTAAACGATTTGGTCTGTCTGTTAATAATCCGAAGGATTGTGCGAATGAAAATGAGATACAAGAAGCCAATTTAGATTCTTGATTTTGCGTAAACCAGAAAATATTTATGTAGCAGTGATGTTTAAGTATTTGTATACCTAAATATTTTAATTGTATGACTGTAGCATTTGGCTTTGTCACTTAAAATTAGTAATTAATTCATCCAAATGTTCTAAATTAGATTTTCATTTATTTCAATAATATATGTTAGTAATAAAGCTTTAAATCGTAACATTCATTTTAATGACAATATTAAATCAAATTGTTTTATCGATCCTAGATTGTTCTATACATTTATTGTATTTTATAAAAAGAAAATAAAATCGACGATTTAAATGGTTAAGAATGACATTGATAAATCAAATTAGTTTATTAATCATAGACTATTTCTACATTTGTTATATTTTATAATCACAAGCTTATTAATTTTAAATTACCTCACAAAAGATTTTAATTTTTAATTACTGTTTTAATATATTAATTATCATCCAATAGAAAAAAAGCAAGTTGAGATCTTTGGCAAGTTTTCCAAGTGTCAATCTCTCAAGCATTCTCTTTTTTTATTGTTGCTATAAAAGGAAAGTTTGTCTTACTTTAATTTTATTAATTACTAATTAATTTAAATTAAATAAATATTAATAAAATGCAAATAAAAATGCAACCCAAACAGCTGAGTTGGGAGAAACAAAAAATTTAAACCCTTTGTCTTCTTTACTTCCTCTTCACATTAAAAAACTATCTCTCTTCGTTCTTCTTAATTCCTTCCATAATCTCCTCTTCTACAAAATCAAAACACCACATAAACCCTAATCAACCACCACCGCTCACGCCATTAATCAACGATTTGGTATGTCATTAATAATCCAAGGATTGTGTGAATGAAAATGAGAAGAAGCCAATTTAGATTCTTGATTTTGTAAACCAAAATATTTCGTAGATGATGTTTGAATATTTGTATACCTAAATATTTTAAGCGTATGAGTGTAGCATTTGGCTTTGTCACTTAAAATTAGAATTTTTAAATTTTTCTATATATTTCACGTAATTAATTCATCCAAATCATATAAATTAGATTTTTATTTATTACAATAATATATGTTAATAATAATACTTTAAATCATAACATTCATTTTAATGACAATATTAAATCAAATTATTTTATAGATCCTAGATTGTTTCTATATATTTATTGCATTTTATAATAAGTAAATAAAATCGATCATTTCAATGGTTAAGAACTCTAAATCACAATATTTACTTTAATGACATTAATAAATCAAATTAGTTTACTAATCATAGACTATTTCTATATTTGTTATATTTTTATAATAACAAACTTATATATTATAAATTACCTCACAAAAGATTTTAATTTTTAATTATTTTTTTATTAAATTAATTATCATACAATCATACCATAGAAAAAAGCAAGATGAGATCTTTGGCAAGTTTGTCAAGTGTCAATCTCTCATGCATTCTCATTTTATATTGTTGCCATAAAAGGAAAGTTTGTCTTAATTTAATTATATTAATTATTAATTATTTTAGATTAAATAAATATTAATAAAATTGAAGAAAAAAAATGTTTGTTATGAACACGTTAAATCATGTATGCTTGTACAACTCAATAGTTTCTTTGAAAAATGCAAAGTCATTGATATCAATTGGAACCCAAACAGGTGAGTTTGGAGAAGCAACAAAAATTTGAACCTCAAAGTTTGAATCCTAAATCTCAAGGATACATCACAATAATTTTCCAGATATTTTGTATCAAATTCTATTTTCCAGATATTTTGTATCTAATTCTATTGTATAAATAAATATAAATAGGAACAAGATTCTTAATCGCACTCCTAATTTTGAGTTTTGCTTTGTGTTTTGATTTTTGTATTGAATGTTTTTAGGTCTCTTAAACAGAGAGGAAACTAAATGGATTATGTGAAACCGATGTTTAAATATTTGTATACCTAAATATTTTAATTGTATGATGTTAGCATTTGGCTTTGTCACTTAAAATTAGAATTTTTAAATTTCTGTTGTTCTTAAACGTAATTAATTCATCCAAATGTTATAAATTTGATTTTCATTTATTTCAATAATATATGTTAGTAATAAAACTTTAAATCGTAACATTCATTTTAATTACAATATTAAATCAAATTGTTTTATCGATCCTAGATTGTTCTATACATTTATTGTATTTTATAATAAGAAAATAAAATCGATGATTTCAATGGTTAAGAATGACATTAATAAATGAAATTAGTTTATTAATCATAGACTATTTCTACATTTGTTATATTTTATAATCACAAACTTATTAATTTTAAATTACCTCACAAAAGATTTTAATTTTTAATTACTGTTTTAATATATTAATTATCATACAATAGAAAAAAAGCATGTTGAGATCTTTGGCAAGTTTTCCAAGTGTCAATCTCTCAAGCATTCTCTTTTTTTATTGTTGCTATAAAAGGAAAGTTTGTCTTACTTTAATTTTATTAATTATTAATTAATTTAAATTAAATAAATATTAATAATAAAGAAAATAAAAATGCAACCCAAACAGGTGAGTTTGGAGAAACAAAAAAATTTAAACCCCTTTGTCTTCTTCACTTCCTCTTCACATTAAAAAAACTATCTCTCTTCATTCTTCTTAATTCCTTCCATAATCTCCTCTTCTACAAAATCAAAAACACCACATACACCCTAATCAACCACCACCGTCTACGTTCTGCCGTTAATCTGAACGATTTGGTCTGTCTTTTAATAATCTGAATCAACCACCACCGTCTACGTTCTGCCGTTAATCTGAACGATTTGGTCTGTCTTTTAATAATCTGAAGGATTGTGTGATATTTGAATATTTATATACCTAAATATTTGTCACTTAAAATTAGAATTTTTAAATTTTGTATATATTTCACGTAATTAATTCATCCAAATCATGTAAATTAGATTTTGATTTATTTCAATGATATATGTTAATAATAATACTTTAAATCATAACATTCATTTTAATGACAATATTAAATCAAATTATTTTATAGATCCTAGATTGTTTCTATATATTTATTGTATTTTATAATAAGTAAATAAAATCGATGATTTCAATGGTTAAGAACTCTAAATCACAATATTTACTTTAATGACATTAATAAATCAAATTAATTTACTAATCATAGACTATTTCTATATTTGTTATATTTTTATAATAACAAACCTATAAATTATAAATTACCTCACAAAAGATTTTAATTTTTAGTTATTTTTTTAATATATTAATTATCATACAATCATACCATAGAAAAGGAAAGTTTGTCTTACTTTAATTCTATTAATTATTAATTAGATTAAATTAAATAAATATTAATAAAAATGTAAAAAAAAAAATGTTTCTTATGAACACGTTAAATCATGTATGCTTGTACAACTCAATAGTTTCTTTGAAAAATATAGAGTCACACATGAATTGGAACCCAAATCGGTCAAAAACACCACATAAACCCTAATCAACCACCATCGTGTTTTGCCGTTAATCTGAACGATTTGGTCTGTCTGTTAATAATCTGAAACATTTGGTCTGTCTGTTAATAATGCGAAGGATTGTGTGAACGAAAATGAGAAGAAGCCAATTTAGATTCTTAAACCAGAAATTATTTCTGTAGCAGTGATGTGTAATATTTGTTTACCTAAATATTTTAAGCGTATGAGTGTAGCATTTGGCTTTGTCACTTAAAATTAGAATTTTTAAATTTTTGTAGTTATTTCACATAATTAATTCATCCAAATCAGATAAATTAGATTTTGATTTATTTCAATAATATATGTTAATAATAAAACTATAAATCATAACATTCATTTTAATGACAATATTAAATCAAATTATTTTATCGATCATAGATTGTTTCTATATATTTATTGTATTTTAAAATAAGAAAATCGATGATTTCAATGGTTAAGAACCCTAAATCATAATATTTACTTTAATGACATTAATAAATCAAATTAGTTTACTAATCATAGACTATTTCTATATTTGTTATATTTTTATAATAACAAACTTATAAATTATAAGTTACCTCACAATCATACCATAGAAAAAAGCAAGATGAGATCTTTGGCAAGTTTGTCAAGTGTCAATCTCTCATGCATTCTCATTTTATATTGTTGCCATAAAAGAAAATTTTGTCTTACTTTAATTATATTAATTATTAATTATTTTAAATTAAATAAATATTAATAAAAGTGAAGAACAAAAATGTTTGTTATGAAAACTTTAAATCATGTATGCTTGGACAACTCAATAGTTTCTTTGAAAAATGTAGAGTCATTGATATCAATTGGAACCCAAACAGGTGAGTTGTGAGAAGCAACAAAAATTTGAACCTCAAAGTTTGAATCCTAAACCCTCTAGGATAGGAACAAGATTCTTAATCGCACTCCTAATTTTGAGTTTTGAATGTTTATAGGTCTCTTGAACGGAGAGAAAACTAAAGGGATTATGTGAAACCTTGATGGAAGATATAAGGACCCTCTTAACGATGTTGCTGGAAGTTAAGGACTTTTCTTTGGTAGAGAATAAGTTACAAATACTTAACTAATATAGATGCTACCTTTAATTTATTTTTGAAATTTTTGTATAGGTTAGCGACCATAATTGGATACTATTTATGAATCTGTTGAAGCGAGATCCAATGGTGGTGGTTGCTGACCAAACATTTTGAGATGAAAAGATTCAAAAACACTATGTGCTACTTGGAGTCCCATGCCAATGGGAGTTGCATGCTAGAATAGAGATTATGCTCCCCTAAAAGCCAATGTTTATATATATTTATTGTATTTTATAATAAGAAAATAAAATCCATGATTTCAATGGTTAAGAACTCTAAATCATAATATTTACTAAAATGACATTAATAAATCAAATTAGTTTATTAATCATAGACTCTCTTTGTTATATTTTATAATAACAAACTCATTTATTATAAATTACCTCACAAAAGATTTTAATTTTTAATTATTATTTTAATATATTAATTATCATACAATAGAAAAAGCAAGTTGAGATCTTTGGCAAGTTTTCCAAGTGTCAATCTCTCATGCATTCTCTTTTTTTATTGTTGCTATAAAAGGAAAGTTTGTCTTACTTTAATTGTATTAATTATTAATTAATTTAAATTAAATAAAAATTAATAAAAATGCAAAAAAAAGAAAATGTTTGTTATGAACACGTTAAATCATGTATGCTTGGATAACTCAATAGTTTCTTTGAAAGGAGGGAAAACTAAAGGAGGGAACAAGATTTTTAATCGCACTCCTAGTTTAGGTCTCTTGAAAGGAGGGAAAACTAAAGGATTATGTGAAACTTGATGGAAGATATAAGGACCCTGTTAACGATGTTGCGGGAAATCTAGGACTTTTCTTTGGTAGAGAATAAGTTAATTCTAGTGTTTTCTTTAATGTTTATAGTATTTTTTCAGTGTTATATTAATAATAATAATATAATTATTCAATATTTTAAAAAATAAACATCATATATATTAAATGAATATCTGCATCCAAATATAGTTGATATGCTTTGATTTTCATAATATTGACATCAAAATTAAAATAACTATATTATATCAATTATAAATTTAAATATTTAAATATTTTAACACTATTTTTCATATGAGTCACTAAAGTAATTGTTGGGGAGTATAAAAGACATGTTTTTTAACAAGAAAATATGTGTTATTAATTAATGTTTTACATATTTTTAAATAATATTTAAATAAGAGTAAAAATATTTATAATATATTATATTCTTAAAAAAATGTTTTTAATTTAAAAATATTAACAAATTACTTACATATTGAACTCCGAATTAACACTTTATACTAATACCTATTGTTCGCGTTAAAAGGTGACGCGCTAGAGGATGCGAACATGAGTTCGGATTCTCTGGCTCGAAACGATTTAAATCTTTTGATTTGTTTATAAAGATGCCGCGAGCATCAAGCTTTATTATTTTCAACACAAGAAAGATGATTTAATGATTATGAAAAGGGAAAGTGAAATACCCTCAATTGATATTGATATGCGTAACGACTAGCAAACTAGACGCAACGATTGGGAGATTCCGAGGGGGATTGTTATATAAAGGAATAGATGGAGCACCCTAAATATATGTAGTTATCTGACTTTATATATGAATACGTTTGATATGTTTGTGTGTTTTAATTGCTATTTCTATGATTGGGAAAGTTTCTCCTTTGGGATTTTAAGAAATGTGTGGGATTCTAGCTTATTATTATTGTGCTCAAAGATCGTGGATCTTCGCATACATATCCCCAGTGGGAATCGAGCATTTGTAGCTCGGATCTCTGTGGTTCTATGGTTTGTTTGGTCCGAGAGAGATAGAAATTTGCTCGCCAAGGATGAGACCTTGTGCACGTATTCTCAAAAGGATGTTGAGAAAGTCGAGCAATCGTATTTCCACTTATGCTAGTGGAAAAGCAGGATGTTAGTGAGAGATGCATAAATGTTATCTTAATGAAAAATGTATCTAATCTATTTCATCACATACATTTTTGAAAAGTTTGATTGATTAAATCTTTTCGTAAGTATTAGGTGTTTTGCTTGAGTGTACGTTACCACTTACATGTTTAAGAAAGATGTTTGAAAAGATGATTGAATCTTTTAACCGTAAGTATTGGGCGTTTTGCTTGAGTGTACAAGCGTTACCACTTACAATTAAGAGATGTTTTGTTTGAAAATAGTTTGAAAAGAGTTTGAAAAGTTTTGAAAAGTTTTGATTGTATGTGATGTGATAGATGAGATACTTCTTCCATAGAGATGATAAATGTCTAAATCTCGAGGAGAAATTGATTGGATTAAAGGGATGCTTTAAGAAGCCCGTGGGTCCTTGTATTGTTAGCCTAAGAGGAGGCATTTCGAGGGTCATCGAGTCCCTATAAGTATAAGGGTATGGCTTGAAAGGGATTTCACCGACAAACCATCCTTTTCGAATAAGAGCAATTTCACCGGAAATTTTACTGGGGATTTGAAAGTGATTTCACCGAAACCATCCTTTCGTGGTTCTATCTTAGCTGGTGATTCTTTGTATTGGAAGCCCAATAGGAGGCTGTTAAGAGATTTCCTATCTCTTTCATTGTATGATGCCCAAGAGAAGGCTAAACTCAATGAGGAGTTCTTTTGAACGAAGCCCAGGAGGTCGACTCAAGGAGTACTGTCTTATAAGCCTAAGCGGGCTAAACTGTGGGGAGAGTTTTTTTGTACAAAGCCCAAGAGAAGGCTAGACTTTGTTGGAGATAAATTATCTTGTATAAAGCCCAAGCGAGGCTACTGTGGGGAACCTATTGATTAGTCTAATTTTTATGTTATGATTAGACAATTTGTATAAAAATGTGTGTGTGTGTGTATGTATTATGTTTATGAAGGAAATATAAACAATGCATGATGTTTATTTACAGCAGTTTATGAAATATAAACAAGTGTCTATGAAAAGAACGTTAAAAAGCAGAATTTGATTATTTACAAGTTTGAACTGTACAAGGAAGTGAATATGTACACGGACGAAGTTTTTATGTACAAAGAAAGATGGATGTACATAGGAGGGTTGGGACTTTACAAGGAGGCCCATTGATTTGAAAACAGTTTCACGTGGAATAATGCTTCTTTCAAAATCAATGGTATTCGTAAAATGTATGATGAAACGAAAATGATAGATTGAAGTTTATTCAGAAAAGGTATCCAGATATGTATGATAAAAGGTATTTGAAAAGAAGTATCCGTGTTATATACATATAAAATTTGTATGTGTTTTGAAAAGAATTTGATATGTACAAAGAAATATTATGTACACAAAAGAATGTTATGGGACTTACAGTGAAGGAGGCCCATTGGTTTGAGCGCTTCAGGAATAATGCTCCTTTCAATACCAATGGTATCGGTGTATAAACAAACGAATGAAAACAAACGGAAGAAATTTGTTTATGTTTGAATATTGACAATGATGATTTGAGTATGTACAAGTAAAACTAAGTATGTACATAAAGGATTGGGACTTACACCATAAGGGTGGCCCATGATCGATCGAGAAATTCGAGAAAGAACGAATTTGATTTTATCGTTTAAATCGGATTGATCATGGTAAAAAGATGTAAGTTTTGATGAAAAAGTTTTGAAAAATGATTTGAAAATGTTTTGAAATGTGAGGTTCATGTATGAGAAGTTTTGAAAAAATCGAAGTCGAAAACTTGAAAAATTCACCTTTAAGGAGGTTTGAAAAGTGTTCGTAATCGTTTTGCCCGATTAAAATTTAATCAGATGAAAGTTTTTTCTGAAAATTTTTGCATTATCATAAAATAGATGTATTTATTGACAAGTGTTTAAAAAATCATCTCAAAATGAGAAGTTTTGATTGGTCAAAAAAATTGTGAAAGTTTTGTAAAAAAACATGAAAAAATTGGAAAAGTTGTAAAAAGAATGGTCCTGATGGGAGTTGAACCCATGACCAAAGGGTGACACACGTGGCAAAGAGCCTTAAGAGCAAGCAAGCAACCACTAGACCAAACGCGCTGGGGTGTTAGTGGACTCAGAACATGTGTAAGTAAAACATTGGAAAATTCAAATATTCAAAAATGAAGAACACGCGCGTATCATGTTCTTCGTGGTTTGATTCCCAGATTGCCAAACTCAAGCTAAAATCTTTGTTTCTCAACCAAATTGAATGATATAAAAATGAAACTTGATCGATTTTCCACAACGAACATGAATATGTATGTTAATTGCATTTATTTTAAGCCCAGAACATTTTTGGTTTCGAAGAACACTAAGAACCCTAATCTGAAAAACTCAAATTAAATGATGTTTGTTTCATGATTCTTGGATTTTTTTGAGGGTTAATGATCGTTAGATGTGCAGAAAGAGAACGGCCATGAGCTTTTTCGTTTTAGTTCAAAGAAAATGAATATCACAGTTCGTGTTCTAACCTGGAAAAGTGAGAATCGAATTCGATCTTAGAGCGTTTCCAGAGCTTGTTTCTCGATCATTTGAGCACCAGCGGCATGTGTGGAAGCTAAATGGATGGTCTGTACTCCTTGAATCAAGCTGGATCGTGCTACACAAGTCAACCTGCATAGACTAAAAAATGGAACTTGATTTCTTGGTTAGAGTTGTTACAGATGGCTGTGATTGATCTGGACCATGTCTATGAAGTTCATAGATGATGTTTGGATCATTAGAACAACAATTACTCAAGCCAAACTTGAAATTCGATTCATAAGGCAGTTTTGGAAATTTGAAAACATGGAAAATAGAAACTGATTTTAACTTGATTTCAGTTTGATTTTAAGCTTGTAACAAGTTTGATAGTGATTATGAAACATGTTTGACACCAAAGATCATCATGATATTTACTGATTTTACAAATTGCAAGTTTTTCAAAAGTTCATCATGTTTCTTGATTTGGAAGAAAGAAGTGAGAAAGCATGACTTTGCAATGCTTTGGTGTAGATTGAACTTGAATTTGTGATCCTTTTATAGGCAAATAGGTTCTGAAATGTTAGGCAAGTGTCCATGGCATTTGGTGATTCAAA
This sequence comes from Vicia sativa, assembly GCA_021764765.1. Classification (NCBI taxonomy): domain Eukaryota; kingdom Viridiplantae; phylum Streptophyta; class Magnoliopsida; order Fabales; family Fabaceae; genus Vicia; species Vicia sativa. Next base: position 176,547,795 of record CM038793.1, on the reverse strand, counting down.
GAAAGCTTAAGGGGTAAGAAAGGCATTTTGCAAAGGAAAAGGAACCTTCCTTTTTTCACCATGTGCAATTTTCACAATTTGATCCAATCCTTTCAATTATTACTCTAGGCTGATATTTATCAGTTTGATGACTCATTTGGCATGGTTGCAAGTGGTCTAAATGAGAAAAACACAAAATGACCTATAATTTGATGTTTGGATTTTTGAAAATCAAGTTTCATGGAGCCTTATGTTTCAATTTCAAAAGCATAGCTAGACTCCATGGATTTGAGAGTTCTTGGACATTTTGGAAAGATTTTTCCACAAGCTACAACTTTCATGTTTTGAGTTTTTTCAAATTCAAATTGGAACTAGGTGAAAAAATGGCATGAAGTTTGAAAAAAAGTAAGAAATTTCAACACTTAGAAAAATTTCTAAGTATAAAAACTTTTGACTTTTTGTTGACTTTTTTCAAATTCTTTGATTTTTTATGATCATGATGGATCATTTGAAGTATTTTGATGTTGGAAAAAGTTTTGTTTTGAAAATTTTGACCAAAAGTCAAAGTTTGACTTTTCTGTGCAGATGAATTTTCATCAGACTTTTCTGAAATTGACTGATGAAGTCTGTGAACCTCTGTGATGTTCTGAATCCAGAAATTAGGTCAACATGTTGTATCTAAGATATAATGACCAATATCTATCCAAAAAAGTCATTCCTTGTTCAAAATATCAGAGAATGCCTATGCTCGACCAAAACCCTAATTGGTCGATCCTCGATTGTTCTGTGAGAAAAATGGGTATCTGATGATCAGAGGCTGATGATTTGATCAAGATAGATCAAATGTGGTGAGAAAAACTCAAACCCTAATTTGATTGTCTCTTGATTCAGAAGAAAATCTGATGAAACCCTAATTTTGACCTGTGACTGCTACACCCGATTAATGCTGTCTGAATTGTTAGTGATGCAATGATGCCAATGTAAGGTGGTATATTAGGTCAAAAATTTGGGTATGACACCTATTAGTTGGGATACTATAGTCACTCTTAACATATTAATTTAAATGTAACATAATTCAAAAAACAACCATTTTAAAATTATATTATACTATAAATTATGATGCATTTTAAACTACCAATGATAAAAGGTGAACAGTATGTTTTTTATTTAAATTGAATATTGATCCTCAATCAATCAAATACTATAATTTAAAGTTATCCTATATTTTTATTTTATGTTAAAATAAATTAAAATTTAAAATAATTTATTCTAAGTTTATTAATACTCGACTTAAATTCAAAGAATTTACATTAAAAGATAGTATTTTGTTTTCTTATTTTATTTTTTTAATCTATTTTAATATTTCAACATTTAATTATAAAAGTAATTTTCAATCAGTTGTATTATGTCAAACAAAATAAAATATATATATATATATATATATATATATATATATATATATATATATATATTCTACGAAAAGTTAGACAAATATATTCTACAATATATATGAAAAATTATGAGACAAATATTTGCCACGGACAAAAAAAAGTTACATAAAAAATATATTAGACAAATATAAAAGTTCTAATTCCATGTGACTAAAGACCATCAATCTAAGCTCTATCCGCTTGTAAATTTAACGATAAATGGGGTGTAAGTGCACAAACCTAGATGGGGTTAATTCATGGTTTGACCTCCTCAAAATGACACTACATATATACCATTTTTGGCTTTGTAGTACACGAAGCCTAGTTACGCATTTAGTACGGGTTTGACGTTTGTGACCTCTTTTCCTATCTAACCTACTTAAGTGTTTATTCTCTCTTGAACCATGCTTATTGCATACAAACTGCATTCTTATTATTATTATACTACCTTCAGGCCCTCCTCTCCTAATATCACTTTTACTAATGGAAAAACCCTTGCATTTTTCATACTTATAATAAAAATTATAAGCTTCATCAACAGAACCGAAATGCATAGCACGAATTTCATCAGAAGTCATGAAATTAATACTTACCACATTATCGCCTACAACTGCATTTAATTCAATTGAATCATCTTCGTCGTCATTATCAGCATCGGCTCCATCATCATCATCATCTGAGTTTTGACAACTGTCACCCTCAATATCATTCAATTTAACATCAGAATAAGTATTACCATCACTAGAATCCACCTCAAATTCATCGTCTGAGTTTCCAATCGTACACCTGAATTAAAAACAACTTTTAACACAACAAATTTGGAATCATTAAAGTTGAAAAAAACATACAAAAAACAAATTCAGGCATATTCCCTAATTCCCAAATTGAAATATCCATATACATAAAACAAGTTCAAACAAAAACCCTAATTCCCAAATTGAATTGAATGATGTTGAGTGTGACAGTTATATAAATAATTCTACTAAGGAATTTTTCGTATTTACCTTAGCAATTATATTCTCAATACGAATACACGCAAACTGTTGGTGCAAAAGAATAAAAGTGATTGGAATGATTGAAGAATAAAAGAGAATAACGACTACCAAAAAGAGTAAAGAAATAAGGATTGATGTATTATTAATGACATAAGAATACCTATTTATACACACAAAAAAAGCCCAAAAGTAAACCCTAAAAGTAACAAATACTAAAGTACCCTTAAAACTAAACTTAATAACTAAGGTTAGGAACCACAACATCATAACATCAGAAGTTCTGGATATGCCTTACTAACATCAGAACTTCTGACTGACCCTCAGAAGTTCTAGATATGAATTATTCTCAACACCATCCCTTAATTCATTTCCATCAAAAACTAACAACACCAAATTCATTTCGTAAACAAAGAAACTGGTTGGTTTTGATAGCCTTTGTCAGAACATCTGTCAGCTGCTTCTGGGTGCTACAGTGCAGAACTTCTAACACTCCTTTTTGTACTTGACTTATGAGAAAATGATACTTCGTCTCAATATGCTTGATTCTTCCATGCAATACTGGATTCTTGGCAAGATTGATTGCAAACTTGTTATTAATCAACAACTTTAGAGGTTTTTCTATCACAATCTTCAAATCCTCTAGAAGATTTAGAAGCCAAACAACTTGACATGCAACTACAGCGCCTGCAATATACTCAGCTTCACATGTTGACAGGGCCACAATAGATTGTTTCTTGGAACTCCAAGAAATAGAACCTCCCAGAAACTTAAACAAGTAGCTAGAGGTACTTCTTCTGTCAACTCTATCTCCACACCAGTCAGAATCAGAATAGCCCACTAGTTTTGGTTCTAACTTCCTTCCAGAGGGAAATAGCACTCCATATTTCAGAGTTCCCTTTATATACCTCAGAATCCTGACAGCATCTTGGTAACGGGACCACTTTGGATTACTCATAAATATGTTGACTATTCCAACTGCATAGCAAATGTCAGGTCTGGTATTGCATAAATACCTAAGAGAACCAACCAACTGCTTAAAGGTTGTAGCATCCACAGAATCACCATTAGAGTCAAAGTCCAATTTATGATTGGTTTCTGATTGTGTCACAACAAATGTACAATTCTACAACTTAAATTTCTTCAGAAGTTCAAGTTTACACTTCAGCTGATGCAAAATGATACCCTCCTTTGAGTACAGAACTTCCATCCCTAGGAAATATATATTTCCTAGATCTTTCATCTCAAATTCATTCATCAACACTTTCTTGAACTTGGTTATATCTTCTGGACAACTCCCCGTAAGCAATATGTCATCAACATAAAGCCACACTAGAATCATATTGCTTCCAGAATGTTTCACATACACGCCATACTCCATCTCACATTTCTGAAACCCTTGCTTCTTGAAAAATGAATCAATCTTCTGATTCTAAGCTTTGGGTGCTTGCTTCAATCCATACAGATTTTTGTGTAGCTTGTACACCATCCCTTCTTGATTCTTTTTCACGAAGCCAGGAGGTTGTGACACATATACCTCCTCTTGTAATGGACCATTTAGAAATGCTGAGTTCACATCCAAATACATCAGCGGCCAACTTCTGTTTTAAGCTAAAGCAATCACCAATATGATTGTTTCATGCCTAGCTACAGGAGCAAACACCTCAAAATAATGTAGTCCGGGTTTCTGAAGAAAAACTCTGGCCACTATCCTTGCTTTGTGTTTTCCAACTGTTCCATCTGGCTTAAGCTTTAACTTAAAAACCAATCTGACGCTGATGGCTTTCTTCTCCCTTGGAAGCTTAGTTAACTTCCAAGTCTTGTTTCCTTCTGAAGCCTTAAGTTCTGTTACAATGGCCTTCATCCATATTTGCTTCTTGAGAACTTCTCCAACTGCGTTTTGTTCAGAATCTCCTTTTGACTCTAGAACTGTATCTCCTTCTAGACTTTATTTAGAAGTTATAATTCCACCAAAAGTTCCACTTTTGTTAACCTCTGGACCTTATCTAGAACCACCACCTTTAAAAGTTGGATCACCTTCAAAAGCTCTTTCTTCAGAAGTTCCACCTTCAGAATCATGACCACCGCCAGAGGCTGGACTACCTTTAGAAGCTCCTCCTTCAGAAGGTCCACCTTTAGAGTCATTGTTATACCCCAAAATTTTCCCTCTTACTTCTCAAGACAATCCACAACTCCATACTCAAGGATTTCACAAGGGTTGACCAGACAAACCCTCTTTTAAGCAATCCATCCAAACTAGGGTTTTGCTCCTCAAGTCAAAATGGATTTCCAGTGCTCTAAATGATCATCATACCCCATAATATGCTTCAAGGGATCACCATATCAAGTTTCAAGCCTTACAAGTCAAAATTGCTCATCCACTTGATCAGACAGCTGAAAATCAACTATATTGGACAAAAAGTCAACTGTGGTCAACATGCAGTCAAACTTCATATTTTTTGGTCAACACCAATATTTTGATGTGATATTCATCATTTGATTAAGGGTTGATCATGATTCATCAAGAAAAGTCAAGATTTGATCAAAGGTCAAAGTTTCCAAATTAGGGTTTTCTAGACAAAAGTCAATAGAACTTTGACCAGACATAACTGTCACATGCTTTATCAGATTTTTTTTTACAAAAGCTCATTTAAAAGGGAATTCAAGTCTCTACAACTTCATGTCTCACAAGCTTGGGCTAGAAATGCTTCATTTGGAAGTTATGGATCAAAACATTATAGGTCCTTTTAAAAGTCAACAAAAAGTCATCTTTTTGCAAAGAAGTGTTCATGAACATGGAAACTTCAATGAAGATGAAACCAAAAGTGATGTTTATAAGACATCTTGATCTTTCTAAAAAGTCCAAGAACACCCAAAAATGTTAAAAATTGAGCAAGATACAAGTTGTGCAAATTGAGCATTTTTGAGCGGGTGCATCAAGGAAAATACTCGACAAATGCAAATATTTTTCAAATGGGCATTGATGTAGCAGTGAGATACAAGAAGCCAATTTAGACTCTTGATTTTGCGTAAACCAGAAAATATTTATGTAGCAGTGATGTTTAAATATTTGTATACCTAAATATTTTAATTGTATGACTGTAGCATTTGGCTTTGTCACTTAAAATTAGAATTTTTAAATTGTTGTTGTTCTTAAACGTAATTAATTCATCCAAATGGTATAAATTAGATTTTCATTTATTTCAATAATATATGTTAGTAATAAAACTCTAAATCATAACATTCATTTTAATGACAATATTAAATCAAATTGTTTTATCGATCCTACATTGTTCTATACATTTAATGTATTTTATAATAAGAAAATAAAATCGGTGATTTCAATGGTCAAGAATGACATTAATAAATCAAATTAGTTTATTAATCATAGACTATTTCTACATTTGTTATATTTTATAATCACAAACTTATTAATTATAAATTACCTCACAAAAGATTTTAAGTTTTAATTACTGTTTAAATATATTAATTATCATACAATAGAAAAAAAGCAAGATGAGATCTTTGGCAAGTTTGCCAGGTGTCAATCTCTCATGCATTCTCATTTTATATTGTTGCCATAAAAGGAAAGTTTGTCTTACTTTAATTCTATTATTTATTAATTATTTTAAATTAAATAAATATTAATAAAAAAAAAATGTTTGTTATGAACACGTTAAATCATGTATGCTTGGACAACTCAATAGTTTCTTTGAAAAATGCAGAGTAATTGATATCAATTGGAACCCAAACAGGTGAGTTGGGAGAAGCAACAAAAATTTGAACCTCAAAGTTTGAATCCTAAACCCTCTAGGATACATCACAATAATTTTCCAGATATTTGCATAAATATATATAAATAGGAACAAGATTCTTAATCCTAAACCCTCTAGGATACATCACAATAATTTTCCAGATATTTGCATAAATATATATAAATAGGAACAAGATTCTTAATCGCACTCCTAATTTTGAGTTTTGATTTTTGTTTTGAATGTTTTTAGTTCTCTTGAACGGAGAGAAAACTAAAGGGATTATGTGAAACCTTGATGGAAGATATAAGGACCCTCTTAACGATGTTGCTGGAAGTTAAGGACTTTTCTTTGGTAGAGAATAAGTTACAAATACTTAACTAATATAGATGCTACTTTAATTTATTTTTGAAATTTTTGTATAGGTTGTTAGCGACCATAATTGGATAGTATTTATGAATCTGTTGAAGCGAGATCCAATGGTGGTGGTTGGTGACCAAACATTTTGAGATGAAAAGATTCAAAAACACTATGTGCAACTTGGAGTCCCACGCCAATGGGAGTTGCATGCTAGAATAGAGATTATGCTCACCTCAAAGCCAACTAATTGAATTCTCTGTTAACAAAAGTTGATTATATACCCCTTTTATCTGTCTGTTTGATTTCGATGTCATGAAAAAATGTATACAAAGTAACACAATATAATGAAAATATGAAAAATAAAGATGTGAAAAATTTAGTAAATTTGCATTTTAAACGGCTGTGTGAATGGAAATAAGATATAAGAAGAGAATAATTTGGTCTGGCGGTTAATCTGAACGATTTGGTCTGTCTGTTAATAATCCGAAGGATTGTGTGAATGAAAATGAGATACAAGAAGCCAATTTAGATTCTTGATTTTGCGTAAACCAGAAAATATTTATGTAGCAGTGATGTTTAAATATTTGAACACATAAATATTTTAATTGTATGATTGTAGCATTTGGCTTTGTCACTTAAAATTAGAATTTTTAAATTTTTGTTGTTCTTAAACGTAATTAATTCATCCAAATGGTATAAATTAGATTTTCATTTATTTCAATAATATATGTTAGTAATAAAACTTTAAATCAATACATTTATTGTATTTTATAATAAGAAAATAAAATCGATGATTTCAATGGTTAAGAATGACATTAATAAATCAAATTAGTTTATTAATCATAGACTATTTCTACATTTGTTATATTTTATAATCACAAACTTGTTAATTATAAATTACCTCACAAAAGATTTTAATTTTTAATTACTGTTTTAATATATTAATTATCATACAATAGCAAAAAGCAAGTTGAGATCTTTGGCAAGTTTTCCAAGTGTCAATCTCTCATGCATTCTCTTTTTTTATTGTTGCTATATAAGGAAAGTTTGTCTTACTTTAATTTTATTAATTATTAATTAATATTAAATAAATATTAATAAAATGCAAAAAAATGCAACCCAAACAGTGAGTTGGGAGAAACAAAAAAATTTAAACCCCTTTGTCTCCTTCACTTCCTCTTCGCATTAAAAAACTATCTCTCTTCATTCTTCTTAATTCCTTCCATAATCTCCTCTTCTACAAAATCAAAACACCACATAAACCCTAATCAACCACCACCGTCTACGTTCTGCCGTTAATCTGAACGATTTGGTCTGTCTGTTAATAATCAGAAGGATTGTGTGAATGAAAATGAGAAGAAGCCAATTTAGATTCTTGATTTTGCGTAAACCAAAAGATATTTCTGTAGCAGTGATGTTTGAATATTTGTATACTTTAGTATTTTAAGCGTATGACTGTAGCATTTGGCTTTGTCACTTAAAATTAGAATTTTTAGATTTTTGTATATATTTCACGTAATTAATTCATCCAAATCATATAAATTAGATTTTGATTTATTTCAATAATATATGTTAATAATAATACTTTAAATCATAACATTCATTTTAATGACAATATTAAATCAAACTATTTTATAGATCCTAGATTGTTTTTATATATTTATTGTATTTTATAATAAGTAAATAAAATCGATGATTTCAATGGTTAAGAACTCTAAATCACAATATTTACTTTAATGACATTAATAAATCAAATTAGTTTACTAATCATAGACTATTTCTATATTTTTGTCTTCTTTACTCCCTCTTCACATTAAAAAACTATCTCTCTTCATTCTTCTTAATTCCTTCCATAATCTCCTCTTCTACAAAATCAAAAACACCACATAAACCCTAATTCGGATTGTGTGAATAAAAATGAGAAGAAGCCAATTTAGATTCTTGATTTTGCGTAAACTAGAAAATATTTATGTAGCAGTGATGTTTTAGTATTTGTATACCTAAATATTTTAATTGTATGACTGTAGCATTTGGCTTTGTCACTTAAAATTAGTAATTAATTCATCCAAATGTTCTAAATTAGATTTTCATTTATTTCAATAATATATGTTAGTAATAAAGCTTTAAATCGTAACATTCATTTTAATGACAATATTAAATCAAATTGTTTTATCGATCCTAGATTGTTCAATACATTTATTGTATTTTATAATAAGAAAATAAAATCGATGATTTCAATGGTTAAGAATGACATTAATAAATCAAATTAGTTTATTAATCATAGAATATTTCTACATTTGTTATATTTTATAATCACAAACTTGTTAATTATAAATTACCTCACAAAAGATTTTAATTTTTAATTACTGTTTTAATATATTAATTATCATACAATAGCAAAAAGCAAGTTGAGATCTTTGGCAAGTTTTCCAAGTGTCAATCTCTCATGCATTCTCTTTTTTTATTGTTGCTATATAAGGAAAGTTTGTCTTACTTTAATTTTATTAATTATTAATTAATATTAAATAAATATTAATAAAAATGCAAAAAATAAATGCAACCCAAACAGGTGAGTTGGGAGAAACAAAAAAATTTAAACCCCTTTGTCTTATTCACTTCCTCTTCACATTAAAAAACTATCTCTCTTCATTCTTCTTAATTCCTTCCATAATCTCCTCTTCTACAAAATCAAAAACACCACATAAACTCTAATCAACCACCACCGCTCACGCTCGCCGTTAATCAATGATTTGGTCTGTTAATAATCGAAGGATTGTGTGAATGAAAATGAGAAGAAGCCAATTTAGATTCTTGATTTTGTGTAAACCAGAAGATATTTCTGTAGCAGTGATGTTTGAATATTTGTATACTTTAATATTTTAAGCGTATGAGTGTAGCATTTGGCTTTGTCACTTAAAATTAGAATTTTTAGATTTTTGTATATATTTCACGTAATTAATTCATCCAAATCATATAAATTAGATTTTGATTTATTTCAATAATATATGTTAATAATAATACTTTAAATCATAACATTCATTTTAATGACAATATTAAATCAAACTATTTTATAGATCCTAGATTGTTTCTATATATTTATTGTATTTTATAATAAGTAAATAAAATCGATGATTTCAATGGTTAAGAACTCTAAATCACAATATTTACTTTAATGACATTAATAAATCAAATTAGTTTACTAATCATAGACTATTTCTATATTTTTGTCTTCTTTACTCCCTCTTCACATTAAAAAACTATCTCTCTTCATTCTTCTTAATTCCTTCCATAATCTCCTCTTCTACAAAATCAAAAACACCACATAAACCCTAATTCGGATTGTGTGAATAAAAATGAGAAGAAGCCAATTTAGATTCTTGATTTTGCGTAAACTAGAAAATATTTCTGTAGCAGTGATGTTTGAATATTTGTATACCTAAATATTTTAAGCGTATGAGTGTAGCATTTGGCTTTGTCACTTAAAATTAGAATTTTTAAATTTTTGTATATATTTCACGTAATTAATTCATCCAAATCATATAAATTAGATTTTGATTTATCTTAATAATATATGTTTAATAATAATACTTTAAATCATAACATTCATTTTAATGACAATATTAAATCAAATTATTTTATAGATCCTAGATTGTTTCTATATATTTATTGTATTTTATAATAAGTAAATAAAATCGATGATTTCAATGGTTAAGAACTCTAAATCACAATATTTACTTTAATGACATTAATAAATCAAATTAGTTTACTAATCATAGACTATTTCTATATTTGTTATATTTTTATAATAACAAACTTATAAATTATAAGTTACCTCACAATCATACCATAGAAAAAAGCAAGATGAGATCTTTGGCAAGTTTGTCAAGTGTCAATCTCTCATGCATTCTCATTTTATATTGTTGCCATAAAAGAAAATTTTGTCTTACTTTAATTATATTAATTATTAATTATATTAAATTAAATAAATATTAATAAAAATGAAGAAAAAAAATGTTTGTTATGAAAACGTTAAATCATGTATGCTTGGACAACTCAATAGTTTCTTTGAAAAATGCAGAGTCATTGATATCAATTGGAACCCAAACAGGTGAGTTGGGAGAAGCAACAAAAATTTGAACCTCAAAGTTTGAATCCTAAACCCTCTAGGATACATCACAATAATTTTATTGTACTCCTAGTTTTGAGTTTTGATTTTTCTTTTGAATGTTTTTAGGTCTCTTGAACGGAGAGAAAACTAAAGGGATTATGTGAAACCTTGATGGAAGATATAAGGACCCTCTTAACGATGTTGCTGGAAGTTAAGGACTTTTCTTTGGTAGAGAATAAGTTACAAATACTTAACTAATATAGATGCTACCTTTAATTTATTTTTGAAATTTTTGTATAGGTTAGCGACCATAATTGGATACTATTTATGAATCTGTTGAAGCGAGATCCAATGGTGGTGGTTGCTGACCAAACATTTTGAGATGAAAAGATTCAAAAACACTATGTGCTACTTGGAGTCCCATGCCAATGGGAGTTGCATGCTAGAATAGAGATTATGCTCCCCTAAAAGCCAATGTTTATATATATTTATTGTATTTTATAATAAGAAAATAAAATCCATGATTTCAATGGTTAAGAACTCTAAATCATAATATTTACTAAAATGACATTAATAAATCAAATTAGTTTATTAATCATAGACTCTCTTTGTTATATTTTATAATAACAAACTCATTTATTATAAATTACCTCACAAAAGATTTTAATTTTTAATTATTATTTTAATATATTAATTATCATACAATAGAAAAAGCAAGTTGAGATCTTTGGCAAGTTTTCCAAGTGTCAATCTCTCATGCATTCTCTTTTTTTATTGTTGCTATAAAAGGAAAGTTTGTCTTACTTTAATTCTATTAATTATTAATTAATTTAAATTAAATAAATATTAATAAAAATGCAAAAAAAAAGAAAATATTTGTTATGAACACGTTAAATCATGTATGCTTGGACAACTCAATAGTTTCTTTGAAAGGAGGGAAAACTAAAGGAGGGAACAAGATTTTTAATCGCACTCCTAGTTTAGGTCTCTTGAAAGGAGGGAAAACTAAAGGATTATGTGAAACTTGATGGAAGATATAAGGACCCTGTTAACGATGTTGCGGGAAATCTAGGACTTTTCTTTGGTAGAGAATAAGTTAATTCTAGTGTTTTCTTTATTGTTTATAGTATTTTTTCAGTGTTATATTAATAATAATAATATAATTATTCAATATTTTAAAAAATAAACATCATATATATTAAATGAATATCTGCATCCAAATATAGTTGATATGCTTTGATTTTGATAATATTGACATCAAAATTAAAATAACTATATTATATCAATTATAAATTTTAATATTTAAATATTTTAACACTATTTTTCATATGAGTCACTAAAGTAATTGTTGGGGAGTATAAAAGACATGTTTTTTAACAAGAAAATATGTTTTATTAATTAATGTTTTACATATTTTTAAATAATATTTAATTAAGAGTAAAAATATTTATAATATATTATATTCTTAAAAAAATGTTTTTAATTTAAAAATATTAACAAATTACTTACATATTGAACTCCGAATTAACACTTTATACTAATACCTATTAGTTGGGATACTAGAGTCACTCTTAACATATTAATTTAAATTAAATGTAACATAATTCAAAAAACAACCATTTTAAAATTATATTATACTATAAATTATGATGCATTTTAAACTACCAATGATAAAAGGTGAACAGTATGTTTTTTATTTAAATTGAATATTGATCCTCAATCAATCAAATACTATAATTTAAAGTTATCCTATATTTTTATTTTAAGTTAAAATAAATTAAAATTTAAAATAATTTATTCTAAGTTTATTAATACTCGACTTAAATTCAAAGAATTTACATTAAAAGTTAGTATTTTGTTTTCTTATTTTATTTTTTTAATCAATTTTAATATTTCAACATTTAATTATAAAAGTAATTTTCAATCAGTTGTATTATGTCAAACAAAATAATATATATATATATATATATATATATATATATATATATATATATATATATATATATATATATATATATATATATTCTAAAAAATTAGACAAATATATTCTACAATATATATGAAAAATTATGAGACAAATATTTGCCAAGGACAAAAAAAGTTACATAAAAATATATTAGACAAATATAAAAGTTCTAATTCCATGTGACTAAAGACAATCAATCTAAGCTCTATCCGCTCGTAAATTTAACGATAAATGGGGTGTAAGTGCACAAACTAGATGGGGTTAATTCATGGTTATGACCTCCTCATAAAATGACACTACATATATACCATTTTTGGCTTTGTAGTGCACACGAAGCCTAGCGCATTTAGTACGGGTTTGACGTTTGTGACCTCTTGTCCTATCTAACCTACTTAAGTGTTTATTCTCTGAACCATGCTTGTTGCATACAAACCGCATCCTTATTATTACTACCTTTACCTAATATCACTTTTACTAATGGCCCTTGCATTTTCATACAATTATAAGAAATGCATAGCATAATTTCATCAAGTCATGAAATTAATACTTACCACGTTATCGCCACAACCGCATTTAATTCAATGGAATCATCTTCGTCATTATCAAGATTGGCTCCATCATCATCATCATCTGAGTTTTGACAATTGTCACCCTCAATATCATTCAATTTAACATCGAATAAGTATTACCATCACTAGAATCCACCTCAAATTCATCGTCTCGAAGTTTTCAATCGTACACTGAATTAAAAACAACTTTTAACACAACAAATTTGGAATCATTAAAGTTGAAAACATATACAAAACAAATTGCATATTCCTAATTCCCAAATTGAAATATCCATATACATAAAACAAGTTCAAACAAAACCCTAATTCCCAAATTGAATTGAATGATGTTGAGGTGTGATTATATAAATAATTCTACTCAGAATTTTTCAGATTTACCTTAGCAATTATATTATCAATACGAATACACGCAAACTGTTGGTGCAAAAGAATAAAAGTGATTGGAATGATTGAAGAATAAAAGAGAATAACTGCTACCAAAAAGAGTAAAGAAATAAGGATTGATGTATTATTAATGACATAAGAATACCTATTTATACACACAAAAAAAGCCCAAAAGTAAACCCTAAAACTAACAAATACTAAAGTACCCTTAAAACTAAACTTAATAACTAAGGTTAGGAACCAGAACATCATAACATCAGAAGTTCTGGATATGCCTTACTAACATCAGAACTTCTGACTGACCCTCAGAAGTTCTGGATATGAATTATTCTCAACACCATCCCTTAATTCATATCCATCAAAAACTAACAACACCAAATTCATTTCGTAAACAAAGAAACTGGTTGGTTTTGATAGCCTTTGTCAGAACATCTGTCAGCTGCTTCTGGGTGCTACAGTGCAGAACTTCTAACACTCCTTTTTGTACTTGACTTATGAGAAAATGATACTTCGTCTCAATATGCTTGATTCTTCCATGCAATACTGGATTCTTGGCAAGATTGATTGCAAACTTGTTATCAATCAACAACTTTAGAGGTTTTTCTATCACAATCTTCAAATCCTCTAGAAGATTTAGAAGCCAATCAACTTGACATGCAAATACAACGCCTGCAATATACTCAGCTTCACATGTTGACAGGGCCACAACAGGTTGTTTCTTGGAACTCCAAGAAATAGAACCTTCCAGAAACTTAAACAAGTAGCTAGAGGTACTTCTTCTGTCAACTCTATCTCCACACCAGTCAGAATCAGAATAGCCCACTAGTTTTGGTTCTAACTTCCTTCCAGAGGGAAATAGCACTCCATATTTCAGAGTTCCCTTTATATACCTCAGAATCCTGACAGCATCTTGGTAACGGGACCACTTTGGATTACTCATAAATATGTTGACTATTCCAACTGCATAGCAAATGTCGTCCGGTATTGCATAAATACCTAAGAGAACCAACCAACTGCTTAAAGGTTGTAGCATCCACAGAATTACCATCAGAGTCAAAGTCCAATTTATGATTGGTTTCTGATTGTGTCACAACAAATGTACAATTCTACAACTTATAATTTCTTCAGAAGTTCGAGTTTACACTTCAGCTGATGCAAAATGATACCCTCCTTTGAGTACAGCACATCCATCCCTAGGAAATATATATTTCCTAGATCTTTCATCTCAAATTCATTCATCAACACTTTCTTGAACTTGGTTATATCTTCTGGGCAACTCCCCGTAAGCAATATGTCATCAACATAAAGCCACACTAGAATCATATTGCTTCCAGAATGTTTCACATACACGCCATACTCCATCTCACATTTCTGAAACCCTTGCTTCTTGAAAAATGAATCAATCTTCTGATTCCAAGCTTTGGGTGCTTGCTTCAATCCATACAGAGTTTTGTGTAGCTTGTACACCATCCCTTCCTGATTCTTTTTCACGAAGCCAGGAGGTTGTGACACATATACCTCCTCTTGTAATGGACCATTTAGAAATGCTGAGTTCACATCCAAATGCATCACGCCAACTTTTCACCAAAGCAATCACCAATATGATTGTTTCATGCCTAGCTACAGGAGCAAACACCTCAAAATAATCTAGACCGGGTTTCTGAAGAAAAACTCTGGCCACTATCCTTGCTTTGTGCTTTCCAACTGATCCATCTCGCTTAAGCTTTACCTTAAAAACCCATCTGACGCTGATGGCTTTCTTCTCCCTTGGAAGCTCAGTTAACTTCCAAGTCTTGTTTCCTTCTGAAGCCTTAAGTTCTTTTACAATGGCCTTCATCCATATTTTCTTCTTGAGAACTTCTCCAACTGCGTTTTGTTCAGAATCTCCTTCTGACTCTAGAACTGTATCTCCTTCTAGACTTTATTTAGAAGTTATAATTCCACCAAAAGTTCCACTTTTGTTAACCTCTGGACCTTATCTAGAACCACCACCTTTAAAAGTTGGATCACCTTCAAAAGCTCTTTCTTCAGAAGTTCCACCTTCAGAATCATGACCACCGCCAGAGGCTGGACTACCTTTAGAAGCTCCTCCTTCAGAAGGTCCACCTTTAGAGTCATTGTTATACCCCAAAATTTTCCCTCTTACTTCTCAAGACAATCCACAACTCCATACTCAAGGATTTCACAAGGGTTGACCAGACAAACCCTCTTTTAAGCAATCCATCCAAACTAGGGTTTTGCTCCTCAAGTCAAAATGGATTTCCAGTGCTCTAAATGATCATCATACCCCATAATATGCTTCAAGGGATCACCATATCAAGTTTCAAGCCTTACAAGTCAAAATTGCTCATCCACTTGATCAGACAGCTGAAAATCAACTATATTGGACAAAAAGTCAACTGTGGTCAACATGCAGTCAAACTTCATATTTTTTGGTCAACACCAATATTTTGATGTGATATTCATCATTTGATTAAGGGTTGATCATGATTCATCAAGAAAAGTCAAGATTTAATCAAAGGTCAAAGTTTCCAAATTAGGGTTTTCTAGACAAAAGTCAATAGAACTTTGACCAGACATAACTGTCACATGCTTTATCAGAAATTTTTCCATAAAAGCTCATTTAAAAGGGAATTCAAGTCTCTACAACTTCATGTCTCACAAGCTTGGGCTAGAAATGCTTCATTTGGAAGTTATGGATCAAAACATTATAGGTCCTTTTAAAAGTCAACAAAAAGTCGTCTTTTTGCAAAGAAGTGTTCATGAACATGGAAACTTCAATGAAGATGAAACCAAAAGTGATGTTTATAAGACATCTTGATCTTTCTAAAAAGTCCAAGAACACCCAAAAATGTTAAAAATTGAGCAAGATACAAGTTGTGCAAATTGAGCATTTTTGAGCGGGTGCATCAAGGAAAATACTCGACAAATGCAAATATTTTTCAAATGGGCATTGATGTAGCAGTGAGATACAAGAAGCCAATTTAGACTCTTGATTTTGCGTAAACCAGAAAATATTTATGTAGCAGTGATGTTTAAATATATGTATACCTAAATATTTTAATTGTATGACTGTAGCATTTGGCTTTGTCACTTAAAATTAGAATTTTTAAATTGTTGTTGTTCTTAAACGTAATTAATTCATCCAAATGGTATAAATTAGATTTTCAAAAATTAGATTATCGATCCTACATTGTTCTATACATTTATTGTATTTTATAATAAGAAAATAAAATCGGTGATTTCAATGGTTAAGAATGACATTAATAAATCAAATTAGTTTATTAATCATAGACTATTTCTACATTTGTTATATTTTATAATCACAAACTTATTAATTATAAATTACCTCACAAAAGATTTTAATTTTTAATTACTGTTTTAATATATTAATTATCATACAATAGAAAAAAAGCAAGATGAGATCTTTGGCAAGTTTGCCAACTGTCAATCTCTCATGCATTCTCATTTTATATTGTTGCCATAAAAGGAAAATTTGTCTTACTTTAATTCTATTATTTATTAATTATTTTAAATTAAATAAATATTAATAAAAATGCAAAAAAAAATGTTTGTTATGAACACGTTAAATCATGTATGCTTGGACAACTCAATAGTTTCTTTGAAAAATGAAGAGTAATTGATATCAATTGGAACCCAAACAGGTGAGTTGGGAGAAGCAACAAAAATTTGAACTCAAAGTTTGAATCCTAAACCTTCTAGGATACATCACAATAATTTTCCAGATATTTTGTATCAAATTCTATTTTCCAGATATTTTTTATAAAATTCTATTGTATAAATATATATTTTTTATCGCACTCCTAATTTTGAGTTTTGATTTTTGTTTTCAATGTTTTTAGGTCTCTTGAACGGAGAGAAAACTAAAGGGATTATGTGAAACCTTGATGGAAGATATAAGGACCCTCTTAACGATGTTGCTGGAAGTTAAGGACTTTTCTGTGGTAGAGAATAAGTTACAAATACTTAACTAATATAGATGCTACTTTAATTTATTTTTGAAATTTTAATATAGGTTAGCGACCATAATTGGATAATATTTATGAATCTGTTGAAGCGAGATCCAATGGTGGTGGTCGGTGACCAAACATTTTGAGATGAAAAGATTCAAAAACACTATGTGCAACTTGGAGTCCCATGCCAATGGGAGTTGCATGCTAGAATAGAGATTATGCTCACCTCAAAGCCAACTAATTGAATTCTCTGTTAACAAAAGTTGATTATATACCCCTTTTATCTATCTGTTTGATTTCGATGTCATGAAAATCAGACTACAAAGTAACACAATATAATGAAAATATGAAAAATAAAGATGTGAAAAATTTAGTAAATTTGCATTTTAAACGGCTGTGTGAATGGAAATAAGATATAAGAAGAGAATAATTTGGTCTGGCGGTTAATCTGAACGATTTGGTCTGTCTGTTAATAATCTGAAAGATTGTGTGAATGAAAATCAGATACAAGAAGCCAATTTAGATTCTTGATTTTGCGTAAACCAGAAAATATTTATGTAGCAGTGATGTTTAAATATTTGAACACGTAAATATTTTAATTGTATGATTGTAGCATTTGGCTTTGTCACTTAAAATTAGAATTTTTAAATTTTTGTTGTTCTTAAACGTAATTAATTCATCCAAATGGTATAAATTAGATTTTCATTTATTTCAATAATATATGTTAGCAATAAAATTTTAAATCGTAACATTCATTTTAATGACAATATTAAATCAAATTGTTTTATCGATCCTAGATTATTCAATACATTTATTGTTTTTTATAATAAGAAAATAAAATCGATGATTTCAATGGTTAAGAATGACATTAATAAATCAAATTAGTTTATTAATCATAGACTATTTCTACATTTGTTATATTTTATAATCACAGACTTGTTAATTATAAATTACCTCAGAAAAGATTTTAATTTTTAATTACTGTTTTAATATATTAATTATCATACAATAGAAAAAAGCAAGTTGAGATCTTTGGCAAGTTTTCCAATTGTCAATCTCTCATGCATTCTCTTTTTTTATTGTTGCTATATAAGGAATGTTTGTCTTACTTTAATTTTATTAATTATTAATTAATATTAAATAAATATTAATCAAAATGCAAAAAAAAATGCAACCCAGAGTTGGGAGAAACAAAAAAAATTTAAACCCCTTTGTCTTCTTCACATTAAAAAACTATCTCTCTTCGTTATCTCTCTTCGTTCTTCTTAATTCCTTCCATAATCTCCTCTTCTACAAAATCAAAAACACCACATAAACCCTAATCAACCACGACCGTCTACGTTCTGCCGTCAATCTGAACGATTTGGTCTGTCTGTTAATAATCCGAAGGATTGTTGAATGAAAATGAGAAGAAGCCAATTTAGATTCTTTGTTTTGCGTAAACCAGAAAATATTTCTGTAGCAGTGATGTTTGAATATTTCTATACCTAAATATTTTAAGCGTATGAGTCTAGCATTTGGCTTTGTCACTTAAAATTAGAATTTTTAAATTTTTGTATATATTTCACGTAATTAATTCATCCAAATCATATAAATTAGATTTTTGTTTATTTCAATAATATATGTTAATAATAATACTTTAAAGCATAACATTTATTTTAATGACAATATTAAATCAAATTATTTTATAGATCCTAGATTGTTTCTATCTATTTATTGTATTTTACAATAAGTAAATAAAATCGATGATTTCAATGGTTAAGAACTCTAAATCATAATATTTACTTTAATGACATTAATAAATCAAATTAGTTTACTAATCATAGACTATTTCTATATTTGTTATATTTTTATAATAACAAACTTATAACTTATAAATTACCTCACAAAAGATTTTAATTTTTAATTATTTTTTTATTATATTAATAATCATACAATCATACCATAGAAAAAAGCAAGATGAGATCTTTAGCAAGTTTGTCAAGTGTCAATCTCTCATCCATTCTCATTTTATATTGTTGCCATAAAAGGAAAGTTTGTCTTACTTTAATTATATTAATTATTAATTATTTTAAATTAAATAAATATTAATAAAAGTGAAGAACAAAAATGTTTGTTATGAAAACTTTAAATCATGTATGCTTGGACAACTCAATAGTTTCTTTGAAAAATGTAGAGTCATTGATATCAATTGGAACCCAAACAGGTGAGTTGTGAGAAGCAACAAAAATTTGAACCTCAAAGTTTGAATCCTAAACCCTCTAGGATAGGAACAAGATTCTTAATCGCACTCCTAATTTTGAGTTTTGAATGTTTATAGGTCTCTTGAACGGAGAGAAAACTAAAGGGATTATGTGAAACCTTGATGGAAGATATAAGGACCCTCTTAACGATGTTGTTGGAAGTTAAGGACTTTTCTTTGGTAGAGATTAAGTTACAAATACTTAACTAATATAGATGCTACCTTTAATTTTTTTTTGAAATTTTTGTATAGGTTAGCGACCATAATTGGATAATGTTGTGGTGGTAGGTGACCAAACATTTTGAAATAAAAAGATTTAAAAACACTATGTGCAACTTGGAGTCCCATGCCAATGGGGGTTGCATGCCAGAATAGAGATTATCCTCCCCTCAAAGCCAACTAATTGAATTCCCTGTTATCAAAAGTTGATTTTATACCCCTTTTATATGTTTGATTACGATGTCATGAAAAACAGACTACAAAGTAACACAATATAATGAAAATATGAAAAATATAGTAAAATTGCATTTTAAACGGCTGTGTGAATGAAAATAAGATATAAGAAGAGAATAATTTGGTCTGGCGGTTAATCTAAACGATTTGGTCTGTCTGTTAATAATCCGAAGGATTGTGTGAATGAAAATGAGATACAAGAAGCCAATTTAGATTCTTGATTTTGCGTAAACCCGAAAATATTTATGTAGCAGTGATGTTTAAATATTTGTATACCTAAATATTTTAATTGTATGACTGTAGCATTTGGCTTTGTCACTTAAAATTAGTAATTTATTCATCCAAATGTTCTAAATTAGATTTTCATTTATTTCAATAATATATGTTAGTAATAAAACTTTAAATCGTAACATTCATTTTAATGACAATATTAAATCAAATTGTTTTATCGATCCTAGATTGTTCTATACATTTATTGTATTTTATAATAAGAAAATAAAATCGATGATTTCAATGGTTAAGAATGACATTGATAAATCAAATTAGTTTATTAATCATAGACTATTTCTACATTTGTTATATTTTATAATCACAAGCTTTTTAATTTTAAATCACCTCACAAAAGATTTTAATTTTTAATTACTGTTTTAATATATTAATTATCATACAATAGAAAAAAAGCAAGTTGAGATCTTTCGCAAGTTTTCCAAGTGTCAATCTCTCAAGCATTCTCTTTTTTTATTGTTGCTATAAAAGGAAAGTTTGTCTTACTTTAATTTTATTAATTATTAATTAATTTCAATTAAATAAAATATTAATAAAATTGCAAATAAAAATGCAACCCAAACAGGTGAGTTGGGAGAAACAAAATAATTTAAACCCCTTTGTCTTCTTCACTTCCTCTTCACATTAAAAAACTATCTCTCTTCATTCTTCTTAATTCCTTCCGTAATCTCCTCTTCTACAAAATCAAAAACACCACATAAACCCTAATCAACCACCACTCACGCTCGTTAATCAACGATTTGGTCTGTCTGTTAATAATCCGAAGGATTGTGTGAATGAAAATGAGAAGAAGCCAATTTAGATTCTTGATTTTGCGTAAACTAGAAAATATTTCTGTAGCAGTGATGTTTGAATATTTGTATACCTAAATATTTTAAGCGTATGAGTCTAGCATTTCGATTTGTCACTTAAAATTAGAATTTTTAAATTTTTGTATATATTTCACGTAATTAATTCATCCAAATCATATAAATTAGATTTTGATTTATTTCAATAATATATGTTAATAATAATACTTTAAATCATAACATTCATTTTAATGACAATATTAAATCAAATTATTTTATAGATCCTAGATTGTTTCTATATATTTATTGTATTTTATAATAAGTAAATAAAATAGATGATTTCAATGGTTAAGAACTCTAAATCACAATATTTACTTTAATGACATTATTAATCAAATTAATTTACTAATCATAGACTATTTCTATATTTGTTATATTTTTATAATAACAAACTTATAAATTATAAATTACAAATTACCTCACAAAAGATTTTAATTTTTAATTATTTTTTTATTATATTAATTATCATACAATCATACCATTGAAAAAAGCAAGATGAGATCTTTGGCAAGTTTGTCAAGTGTCAATCTCTCATGCATTCTCATTTTATATTGTGTCCATAAAAGGAAAGTTTGTCTTACTTTAATTATATTAACTATTAATTATTTTAAATTAAATAAATATTAATAAAAATGAAGAAAAAAAACTGTTTGTTATGAACACGTTAAATCATGTATGCTTGGACAACACAATAGTTTCTTTGAAAAATTCAGAGTCATTGATATCAATTGGAACCCAAACAGGTGAGTTGGGAGAAGCAACAAACATTTGAACCTCAAAGTTTGAATCCTAAACCCTCTAGGATACATCACAATAATTTTATCGCACTCCTAGTTTTGAGTTTTGATTATGTGAAACCTTGATGGAAGATATAAGGACCCTCTTAACAATGTTGCTGGAAGTTAAGGACTTTTCTTTGGTAGAGAATAAGTTACAAATACTTAACTAATATAGATGCTACCTTTAATTTATTTTTGAAATTTTTGTATAGGTTAGCGACCATAATTGGATACTATTTATGAATCTGTTGAAGCGAGATCCAATGGTGGTGGTTGCTGACCAAACATTTTGAGATGAAAAGATTCAAAAACACTACGTGCAACTTGGAGTCCCATGCCAATGGGAGTTGCATGCTAGAATAGAGATTATGCTCCCCTAAAAGCCAACTAATTGAATTCTCTGTTAACAAAAGTTGATTTTATACCCTTTATCTATCTGTTTGATTTCGATGTCATGAAAAACAGACTACAAAGTAACACAATATAATGAAAATATGAAAAATAAAGATGTGAAAAATTTAGTAAATTTGCATTTTAAACGGCTGTTTGAATGGAAATAAGATATAAGAAGAGAATAATTTGGTCTGGCGATTAATCTGAACGATTTGGTCTGTCTGCTAATAATCTGAAGAATTGTGTGAATGAAAATGAGATACAAGAAGCCAATTTAGATTCTTGATGTTGCGTAAACCAGAAAATATTTATGTAGCAGTGATGTATAAATATTTGAACACGTAAATATTTTAATTGTATGATTGTAGCATTTGGCTTTGTCACTTAAAATTAGAATTTTTAAATTTTTGTTGTTCTTAAACGTAATTAATTCATCCAAATGGTATAAATTAGATTTTCATTTATTTCAATAATATATGTTAGTAATAAAACTTTAAATCATAACATTCATTTTAATGACAATATTAAATCAAATTGTTTTATCGATCCTAGATTGTTTAATACATTTATTGTATTTTATAATAAGAAAATAAAATTGATGATTTCAATGGTTAAGAATGACATTAATAAATCAAATTAGTTTATTAATCATAGACTATTTCTACATTTGTTATATTTTATAATCACAAACTTGTTAATTATAAATTACCTCACAAAAGATTTTAATTTTTAATTACTGTTTTAATATATTAATTATCATACAATAGAAAAAAGCAAGTTGAGATATTTGACAAGTTTTCCAAGTGTCAATCTCTCATGCATTCTCTTTTTTATTGTTTCTATATAAGGAAAGTTTGTCTTACTATAATTTTATTAATTATTAATTAATATTAAATAAATATTAATAAAAATGCAAAAATAAAAATGCAACCCAAACAGGTGAGTTGGGAGAAACAAAAAAATTTAAACCCCTTTGTCTTCTTCACTTCCTTTTCACATTAAAAAACTATCTCTCCATTCTTCTTAATTCCTTCCATAATCTCCTCTTCTACAAAATCAAAAACACCACATAAACCCTAATCAACCACCACCGTCTAAGTTCTGCCGTTAATCTGAACGATTTTCTGTCATAATCCAAGGATTCTGTGATTGAAAATGCGAAGAAGCCAATTTAGATTCTTGATTTTGCGTAAACCAGAAGATATTTCTGTAGCAGTGATGTTTGAATATTTGTATACCTAAATATTTTAAGCGTATGAGTGTATCATTTGGCTTTGTCACTTAAAATTAGAATTTTTGAATTTTTGTATATATTACACGTAATTAATTCATTCAAATCATATAAATTAGATTTTGATTTCTTTTAATAATATATGTTAATAATAATACTTTAAATCATAACATTCATTTTATTGACAATATTAAATCAAATTATTTTATAGATCCTAGATTGTTTCTATATATTTATTGTATTTTATAATAAGTAAATAAAATCGATGATTTCAATGGTTAAGAACTCTAAATCACAATATTTACTTTAATGACATTAATAAATCAAATTAGTTTACTAATCATAGACTATTTCTATATTTGTTATATTTTTATAATAACAAACTTATAAATTATAAATTACCTCACAAAAGATTTTAATTTTTAATTATTTTTTTATTATATTAATTATCATACAATCATACCATAGAAAAAAGCAAGATGAGATCTTTGGCAAGTTTGCCAAGTGTCAATCTCTCATGCATTCTCATTTTATATTGTTGCCATAAAAGCAAAGTTTGTCTTACTTTAATTATATTAATTATTAATTATTTTAAATTAAACAAATATTAATAAAAATGCAGAAAAAAATGTTTGTTATGAACACGTTAAATCATGTATGCTTGGACAACTCAATAGTTTCTTTGAAAAATGCAGAGTCATTGATATCAATTGGAACCCAAACAGGTGAGTTGGGAGAAGCAACAAAAATTTGAACCTCAAAGTTTGAATCCTAAATCCTCTAGGATACATCACAATAATTTTCCAGATATTTTGTATCAAATTCTATTTTCAAGATATTTTGTATCAAATTTTATTGTATAAATATATATAAATAGGAACAAGATTCTTAATCGCACTCCTAATTTTGAGTTTTAATTTTTTTTGGAATGTTTTTAGGTCTGTTAAACGGAGAGAAAACTAAAGGGATTATGTGAAACATTGATGGAAGATATAAGGACCCTCTTAACGATGTTGCTGGAAGTTAAGGGCTTTTCTTTAATTTAGCGTAAACCAGAAAATATTTATGTAGCAGTGATGTTTAAATATTTGTCAATATTTTAATCGTATGACTGTAGCATTTGGCTTTGTCACTTAAAATAAGAATTTTTAAATTTTTGTTGTTCTTAAACGTAATTAATTCATCCAAATGGTATAAATTAGATTTTCATTTATTTCAATAATATATGTTAGTAATAAAACTGTAAATCATAACATTCATTTAATGACAATATTAAATTATTAATTATAAATTACCTCACAAAAGATTTTAGTTTTTAATTACTGTCATACAATAGAAAAAAGCAACTTGAGAACTTTGGCAAGTTTTCCAAGTGTCAATCTCTCATGCATTCTCTTTTTTTATTGTTGCTATAAATGGAAAGTTTGTCTTACTTTAATTCTATTAATTATTAATTAATTTAAATGAAATAAATATTAATAAAAATGTATAAAAAAATGTTTGTTATGAACACGTTAAATCATGTATGCTTGGACAACTCAATAGTTTCTTTGAAAAATATAGAGTCATTGACATGAATTGGAACCCAAATAGGTCAATTGGGAGAAAAAAAATTTAAGCCCTTTGTCTACTTCACTTCCTCTTCGTATTAAAAAACTATCTCTCTTCATTCTTCTTAATTCATTCCATAATCTCCTCTTCTACAAAATCAAAAACACCACATAAACTCTAATCAACCACCACCGTCTATGTTGCTTTGCCGTGTCTGTTAATAATCCGAAGGATTGTGTGAACGAAAATGAGAAGAAGCCAATTTAGATTCTCCGTTAATCTGAAACATTTGGTCTGTCTGTTAATAAAGCGAAGGATTGTGTGAACGAAAATGAGAAGAAGCCAATTCAGATTCTTAAACCAGAAATTATTTCTGTAGCAGTGATGTGTAATATTTGTATACCTAAATATTTTAAGCATATGAGTGTAGCATTTGGCTTTGTCACTTAGAATTAGAATTTTTAAATTTTTGTAGTTATTTCACATAATTAATTCATCCAAATCATATAAATTAGATTTTGATTTATTTCAATAATATATGTTAATAATAAAACTTTAAATCATAACATTCATTTTAATGACAATATTAAATCAAATTATTTTATCGATCCTAGATTGTTTCTATATATTTATTGTATTTTATAATAAGAAAATCGATGATTTCAATGGTTAAGAACGCTAAATCATAATATTTACTTTAATGACATTAATAAATCAAATTAGTTTACTAATCATAGACTATTTCTATATTTGTCATATTTTATAATAAAAAACTTATTAATTAAAAATTACCTCACAAATGATTTTAATTTTTAATTATTTTTTTAATATATTAATTATCATACAATCATACAATAGAAAAAAGCAAGATGAGATCTTTGGCAAGTTTGTCAAGTGTCAATCTCTCATGCATTCTCATTTTATATTGTTTCTATAAAAGGAAAGTTTGTCTTACTTTAATTCTATTAATTATTAATTATTTTAAATTGAATAAATATTAATAAAAATGCAAAAAAAAAAGTTTGATATAAACACATCATATCATGTATGCTTGAACAACTCAATAGTTTCTTTGAAAAATATAGAGTCATTGATATCAATTGGAACCCAAACAGGTGAGTTGGGAGAAGTAACAAAAATTTGAACCTCTAGGATACATCACAATAATTTTCCATCACAATAATTTTCCAGATATTTTGTATCAAATTCTATTTTCCAGATATTTTGTATCAAATTCTATTTTCCAGATATTTTGTATCAAATTCTGTTGTATAAATATATATAAATAGGAACAAGATTCTTAATCGCACTCCTAATTTTGAGTTTTGATTTTTGTTTTGAATGCTTTTAGGTGTTTGAACTGCGGAAAACTAAAGGGATTATGTGAAACCTTGATGGAAGATATAAGGACCCTCTTAACGATGTTGCAAATTTTTGTATAGGTTTGCGACCATAATTGGATAGTATTTATGAATCTGTTGAAGCGAGATCCAATGGTGGTGGTTGGTGACCAAACATTTTGAGATGAAAAGATTCAAAAACACTATGTGCAACTTGGAGTCCCATGCCAATGGGAGTTGCATGCCAGAATAGAGATTATGCTCCCCTCAAAGCCAATGTTTCTATATATTTATTGTATTTTATAATAAGAAAATAAAATCGATGATTTCAATGGTTAAGAACTCTAAATCATAATATTTACTATAATGACATTAATAAATCAAATTAGTTTATTAATCATAGACTCTATTTGTTATATTTTATAATAATAAACTCATTTATTATAAATTACCTCACAAAAGACTTTAATTTTTAATTATTATTTTAACATATTAATTATCATACAATAGAAAAAGCAAGTTGAGATCTTTGGCAAGTTTTCCAAGTGTCAATCTCTCATGCATTCTCTTTTTTTATTGTTGCTATAAAAGAAAAGTTTATCTTACTTTAATTCTATTAATTATTAATTAATTTAAATTAAATAAAAATTAATAAAAATGCAAAAAAAAAATGTTTGTTATGAACACGTTAAATCATGTATTCTTGGACAACTCAATAGTTTCTTTGAAAGGAGGGAAAATAAAGGAGGGAACAAGATTCTTAATCGCACTCCTAGTTTAGGTCTCTTGAAAGGAGGGAAAACTAAAGGATTATGTGAAACTTGATGGAAGATATAAGGACCCTCTTAACGATGTTGCTGGAAATCTAGGACTTTTCTTTGGTAGAGAATAAGTTAATTCTAGTGTTTTCTTTAATGTTTATAGTATTTTTTCATCGTTATATTAATAATAATAATATAATTATTCAATATTTTAAAAAATAAACATCATATATATTAAATGAATATCTGCATCCAAATATAGTTGATATGCTTTGATTTTGATAATATTGACATCAAAATTAAAATAACTATATTATATCAATTATAAATTTTAATATTTAAATATTTTAACACTATTTTTCATATGAGTCACTAAAGTAATTGTTGGGGAGTATAAAAGACATGTTTTTTAACAAGAAAATATGTTTTATTAATTAATGTTTTACATATTTTTAAATAATATTTAAATAAGAGTAAAAATATTTATAATATATTATATTCTTAAAAAAGTGTTTTTAATTTAAAAATATTAACAAATTACTTACATATTGAACTCCGAATTAACACTTTATACTAATACCTATTAGTTGGGATACTAGAGCCACTCTTAACATATTAATTTAAATGTAACATAATTAAAAAAAAACCATTTTAAAATTATATTATACTATAAATTATGATGCATTTTAAACTACCAATGATAAAAGGTGAACAATATGTTTTTTATTTAAATTGAATATTGATCCTCAATCAATCAAATACTATAATTTAAAGTTATCCTATATTTTTATTTTATGTTAAAATAAATTAAAATTTAAAATAATGTATTCTAAGTTTATTAATACTCGACTTAAATTCAAGGAATTTTCATTAAAAGATAGTATTTTGTTTTCTTATTTTATTTTTTTAATCAATTTTAATATTTCAACATTTAATTATAAAAGTAATTTTCAATCGGTTGTGTTATGTCAAACAAAATAAAATATACAATATATATATATTATGAAAAATTAGACAATTATATTCTACAATATATATGAAAAATTATGAGACAAATATTTTCTACGGACAAAAAAAAGTTACATAAAAAATATATTAGACAAATATAAAAAGTTCTAATTCCATGTGACTAAAGACCATCAATCTAAGCTCTATCCGCTTCAGAAATTTAACGATAAATGGGGTGTAAGTGCACAAACCTAGATGGGGTTAATTCATGGTTATGACCTTCCTCATAAAATGACACTACATATATACCATTTTTGGCTTTGTAGTGCACACGAAGCCTAGTTGCGCATTTAGTACGGGTTTGACGTTTGTGACCTCTTTTCCTATCTAACCTACTTAAGTGTTTATTCTCTCTTGAACCATGCTTGTTGCATATAAACTGCATCCTTATTATTATTTTACTACCTTCAGGCCCTCCTCTCCTAATATCACTTTTACTAATGGCAAAACCCTTGCATTTTTCAT
This sequence comes from Vicia sativa, assembly GCA_021764765.1. Taxonomy (NCBI): domain Eukaryota; kingdom Viridiplantae; phylum Streptophyta; class Magnoliopsida; order Fabales; family Fabaceae; genus Vicia; species Vicia sativa. The sequence goes on along the minus strand of CM038793.1, from coordinate 176,518,925 downwards.
ACTTATAATAAAAATTATAAGCTTCATCAACAGAACCGAAATGCATAGCACGAATTTCATCAGAAGTCATGAAATTAATACTTACCACATTATCGCCTACAACTGCATTTAATTCAATTGAATCATCTTCGTCGTCATTATCAGCATCGACTCCATCATCATCATCATCTGAGTTTTGACAACTGTCACCCTCAATATCATTCAATTTAACATCAGAATAAGTATTACCATCACTAGAATCCACCTCAAATTCATCGTCTGAGTTTTCAATCGTACACCTGAATTAAAAACAACTTTTAACACAACAAATTTGGAATCATTAAAGTTGAAAACATATACAAAAAACAAATTCAGGCATATTCCCTAATTCCCAAATTGAAATATCCATATACATAAAACAAGTTCAAACAAAAACCCTAATTCCCAAATTGAATTGAATGATGTTGAGTGTGACAGTTATATAAATAATTCTACTCAGGAATTTTTCGTATTTACCTTAGCAATTATATTCTCAATACGAATACACGCAAACTGTTGGTGCAAAATAATAAAAGTGATTGGAATGATGGAAGAATAAAAGAGAATAACGACTACCAAAAAGAGTAAAGAAATAAGGATTTATGTATTATTAATGAAATAAGAATACCTATTTATACACACAAAAAAAACCCAAAATTAAACCCTAATTAAACCTAATCTTGGTGACCAAGATAAAAGATACTAACTGTACAAACTAACAAATACTAAAGTACCCTTAATACTAAACTTAATAACTAAGGTTAGGAACCAGAACATCATAACATCAGAAGTTCTGGATATGCCTTACTAAAATCAGAACTTCTGACTGACCCTCAGAAGTTCTGGATATGAATTATTCTCAACACCATCCCTTAATTCATATCCATCAAAAACTAACAACACCAATTTCATTTCTTAAACAAAGAAACTGGTTGGTTTTGATAGCCTTTGTCAGAACATCTGTCAGCTGCTTCTGGGTGCTACAGTGCAGAACTTCTAACACTCCTTTTTGTACTTGACTTATGAGAAAATGATACTTCGTCTCAATATGCTTGATTCTTCCATGCAATACTGGATTCTTGGCAAGATTGATTGCAAACTTGTTATCAATCAACAGCTTCAGAGGTTTTTCTATCACAATCTTCAAATCCTCTAGAAGATTTAGAAGCCAAACAACTTGACATGCAACTACAGCGCCTGCAATATACTCAGCTTCACATGTTGACAGGGCCACAATAGATTGTTTCTTGGAACTCCAAGAAATAGAACCTCCCAGAAACTTAAACAAGTAGCTAGAGGTACTTCTTCTGTCAACTCTATCTCCACACCAGTCAGAATCAGAATAGCCCACTAGTTTTGGTTCTAACTTCCTTCCATAGGGAAATAGCACTCCATATTTCAGAGTTCCCTTTATATACCTCAGAATCCTGACAGCATCTTGGTAACGGGACCACTTTGGATTACTCATAAATATGTTGACCATTCCAAATGCATAGCAAATGTCAGGTCTGGTATTGCACAAATACCTAAGAGAACCAACCAACTGCTTAAAGGTTGTAGCATCCACAGAATCACCATTAGAGTCAAAGTCCAATTTATGATTGGTTTCTGATTGTGTCACAACAAATGTATAATTCTACAACTTAAATTTCTTCAGAAGTTTCAGTTTACACTTCAGCTGATGCAAAATGATACCCTCCTGAGTACAGAACTTCCACCCCTAGGAAATATCCTAGATCTGTCATCTTAAATTCATTCATCAGCACTTTCTTGAACTTGGTTATATCTTCTGGACAACTCCCCGTAAGCAATATGTCATCAACATAAAGCCACACTAGAATCATATTGCTTCCAGAATGTTTCACATACACGCCATACTCCATCTCACATTTCTGAAACCCTTGCTTCTTGAAAAATGAATCAATCTTCTGATTCCAAGCTTTGGGTGCTTGCTTCAATCCATACAGATTTTTGTGTAGCTTGTACACCATCCCTTCTTGATTCTTTTTCAAAGATCCAGGAGGTTGTGACACATATACCTCCTCTTGTAATGGACCATTTAGAAATGCTGAGTTCACATCCAAATGCATCAGCGGCCAACTTCTGTTTTCAGCTAAAGCAATCACCAATATGATTGTTTCATGCCTAGCTACAGGAGCAAACACCTCAAAATAATCTAGTCCGGGTTTTTGAAGAAAAACTCTGGCCACTATCCTTGCTTTGTGCTTTCCAACTGATCCATCTGGCTTAAGCTTTACCTTAAAAACCCATCTGACGCTGATGGATTTTTTCTCCCTTGGAAGCTCAGTTAACTTCCAAGTCTTGTTTCCTTCTGAAGCCTTAAGTTCTTTTACAATGGCCATCATCCATATTTTCTTCTTGAGAACTTCTCCAACTGCCTTTTGTTTAGAATCTCCTTCTGACTCTAGAACTGTATCTCCTTTTAGACTTTCTTTAGAAGTTATAATTCCACCAGAAGTTCCACTTTTGTTAACTTTTGGACCTTATCTAGAACCACCACCTTTAAAAGTTGGATCACCTTCAAAAGCTCTTTCTTCAGAAGTTCCACCTTCAGAATCATAACCACCGCCAGAGGCTGGACTACCTTTAGAAGTTCCTCCTTCAGAAGGTCCACCTTTAGAGTTATTGTTATACCCCAAAATTTTCCCTCTTACTTCTCAAGACAATTGATCGCGACTTTATCGTCTATTAATCAGCAGACTGCAAGTGCACAGTCCTATCGCGTAGTTTTAAAAGATATCGAACCCACAGAGACTATAAATCGAACTATTGTTATCCTAAGTTACGATACTAAGGCGAATAATTCTTTAAGGTTTTTGGTTAAGGAAAATATAATAAATAAATAGATATTAGTATGTAATTGCCTAACCTAAGGATCCGAATTTCCACCGACGTGTTACTCAAGTTGAATAAAATCCTATTTCAAAAACAATATTCATCTAAAGATCCTATCTCAAACTGTCGCTCTATTGATTCGGATCATGTAATTAAATCCTAACGTATGCTCGCTATCCCTACCGAATTTAAAAACACTTTTTGAAAATAAATAAAGTTTAATCTCTTTTAAAACGCTGTCGCAGTCTTTAAAATTAATACCTAGTATCCACTATCTGATTTTAAACCTCAAACTGTCGCTCTATTGGTTTAATATCTTAGTCAGTTTATTAACCTCAAACTTTCGCTCTGTTGGTTTCTAAACCTTTTAATAAATTAAATTAGATATCTAAATCAGAAAGAATATTTTTAACAACGTAACATTATGCCAGTTTATTTTCAGATTCCTTTGGTTCGATTAATTTACATACCAATATCAAAACGATTTAGCCAGACATATTAATTAACTCAGACATGCATAAATAATATGGTTTAATATATTTAAATATTTCCACAATTAAATAAATAATATCAGGCAACAATAAATAAAATAAAATAAAATAAATAAATAAAACCTGAAATTAAGAATGCTGGAAATAATCTTGTTCTTGACTTCTTTAATTGAAAGGAAAAATAAAATACGACAAGGAATAAATAGCACTGGATCTAACGTAAGGTTAGATCGAAAACCGAAAATACAATGGAATAAAATTATAAATATTAAAATAGCGGTTGTTCGGTAGAAATGCCGACCCTGATTCTGAAACTGGAACTCCTATTTATAGATGCATTTGGTAACTGCCTTTCCTGAATTTTCGTACGCAAGCATGCGTGAACGTGGAGCGAAAATAGTGCCTTGAGAGTCGGAGGCGGGGGCCTCAAGAATAGGCATACGGGAGACGTGCCTTAAGGGGAAGAAGTGGTGGACCCCACTTGCGAGGGAGGCGGGCGCCCACGTGGCCTTGACTTTGAGACGCGCCTCAACTGCGAAATGGAGGGCCCCATTGCTGAGGCGGCGCCCGAGGAAAGAGTCGAGACGACCCTCAGGGCATGCGTCTTTGGTCCGGCTTGCTTGCTTTGGGCTTGCTTGCTTGTGGGCTTAGTCTTGGACCTTTGCTATAATTGTTTTCTACTTCTTAACACCTCCCTTTTACTATATCACACCTTTTGCTTCATTTCTTTGCTTTTTAATCCGATTTTTCCTCGATTTTACTTCTTTGCTCGATTTATCTTTATTTAATACAAATACCTGAAACATAGAAAATACCAACGTAATATAGAAATAAAGTGAAATAATTAAATAAAACATTAACATTATTTATGAAAAATACATCAAATATGTTATATAAAATCGTGTTATCAAACTCCCTATACTTAAACCTTTGCTTGTCCTCAAGCAAAAGTAAAATGGAAATCACCGAGCATATGTCAAACGGATATATAACACAATTCAAATCGTACTAGGTTGCAATTCACTTTTGTTGGATAACTCGAGTTTAGACTTTGACACCAAAATTACCGTAATAACACTAGACAACCCCATTTATGCGCACCAATTTAAGTCATGAATTATAGCTCGACCTAATACTTTCGCTTTGTTTCACCCGCTTTCATTCTTGCAATCACATTAAGCCCTTTACCTTACGCGCACATAGTGGAGTAACCGGTTAGTGACTTTGATCTTTATAATCCCTAGAGTCCCGGTACTTATATTTGGTACTCCTTTATCCAATTACAAATTGTGGGGATCGATCGTCATCCGCCTACCAAGTTCAGACCTGGACCATCGAACCAATTCATAATGGATGTTTGCATAAATATTTTATAGTTTTCATCGTTGAATTAAATGATCCGTAAGGACCATCTAACTTAATAAGTGCATCTTCTAATAAAAATTTTCTTTAAAAATCTTGATCAATCACTTATATTCATCGATTCTCCACGTAGTTTGTCGTTTAAGGCGGTGCCGACTGCTTAATAAACTACTCGGGATTACTTTAAAACTAAGTCTTAAGGTGTTGGTATAATAAGTACTTAAATCAATCTAACACATTGGGGGTTTTAAAGTGTTAGGACGATAACAATTTTGCTATGTCGCGCTCGAATTCTTATTTATAAAAATAAGTAACCTTAATACTAGTTGAATACGTCAATAAATGTGTTTTAGTTTTTGTTAAAATTTGTCGTTATGGCTCAAGAAAAGGAGAAATTCGAATAAGCACGAAATTTAAACATAAAAGACTAAAATTTCATAAACATGTATTTTATTGAATGGAAATTTTGCAATACATAGAAAAAGGAAACTAAAAGGGAAAAACTAAATAGAGCAAAGAAAATAAAAACGAACAGAGAAATGTTCTGACTCCCCCAAACTTAAAATAAGCATTGTCCTCAATGCGATAGAACCAGGAGAAATCAGAAAGGGGAAGGGTGGTCACTGAGGGAATCTTAATTTGCATGCCTTTTTAGTAATACATGTGACTTAGGCAAATAAGGAACAATTTTGTAGACCACATGCATACATATTATATACTTGCATATATATATATATATTATAAATAATTCTAGAATTTTAATATATATAATACTAGTATATAATGCTTTTTAATTAATATAATAAATATTGGGAAATATTGATTTGGTATATTAATAGGAGAAATGCGATAATTAAAATATTACTCAATTATAATTATAAATATTAACGTGAAATTTTTATTGAGTTTAATTATCGTATTACGGGAAATAGTTCAAGCGCATCAAGAAAGGGTGCAATAGATAACCGACTAAAAATTTAAAATTTAACATAAAATAGAAAAATTGAAAATAAGAAAAAGAAAAATTAAAATTAGAAACTAGAATGACTACCCGTTGATTTTCCATGGCCACTTATCAAGCCATCTCACATATCCCTCACCTTTTCTTTTCTTACGTCTGTAGAGCGGGTTATTCTCTCGAAATTTTGATGGCGGTCCTGGATTTATCCTAAGTATAGGTTTTTCAATTTTTGGCTTAGTGATTTCATCTATCGCCTCATAAGTTAACCTCACCCTTTTAACAGTAATTATATCCTTAATTTTATGGTCCTCTAATTTTCGCTTTTTAGGTAAGACTTCAAATGGTGGTGAATTAGTATGGATATTTTTCAATACCGCAACGACGCTTTAGATTGGGAGTCACCAAGTTTCCATAAAATTTTCGGAAGGGAATCTGGGATGTAGTGATTCGGGATTACAATAGATGCTTCCTTTTCTACCTTTTACAACCTCTTCAACATTGTTGGTTCATTTTTCTCAATCTCCACTATTTTGTCATGAACTTTCCTCGGACACAATATCACTCTCCTCATACTCATCATCACTTTCTAGATTTCCAAATAGTTTTTCCATAATGGTTGTTTCAACATCCACATCTTCCTGCAGAGGTCCTAGAAGGTTTTGTTTGAGTTGAGAGATTTTAGTCTCTAAGCCAACGGTGTGAGACGCGAGGATTCAACCATCGTTAGTTGGCTAAGGGTTTCATTAATTTGAAGACTTTGTTTTCGCACTCTTCATTTTGGATAATTTGTGCTTCATTTTGATAACTGGTTTCTACAAAGTGCTCAATCATAGACTCTAACCTAGAGTTAGTTATCATCTCATCCTGAATCTTCCATTGATGTTTCAAAATTAAAATCTTGCGATTCGTCAGAGTAAGTTAAAGTTTCATTTTGTGTTTCCCCGAAGCGACTTATCATCCTAGATGATTCATTAAAATCTTCCATTAATATTTCGAGATCAGATTTATATGGTTTTGGTGATTCTTCAAAATATTGGGTGTGATAATTGTAGGAAGAATTGGGTTGAGGAAAAGTTTGGTTGAAATTATAAGTTTCTTGTGGTTCCTCAAAATATGGGGATTGGTAGTTTTGGAGGTAGTTTGGGTAAGAGTAGGTTTGTGAAGCATTAAAGTTTTCCATCAGTATTTCAAGGTTGGATCTATGGGATTCTTGTGGTTCCTCATAATCGATAATGGGCATAGAAAAATTTGGGTCATACATGGTAATAAAGGTAAAAGGTGCCTTAGTCTATACTGTAACACCGAGTTACAATATCGACTTAAATAGTCCCCAACGGCGCCAAAACTTGATCGCGACTTTATCGTCTATTAATCGCCAGATCGCAAGTGCACATCCTATCGCGTAGTTTTAAAAGATATCGAACCCACGAGACTATAAATCGAACTATGTTATCCTAAGTTACTGTGATACCATAATAATTCTTTAAGGTTTTGGTTAAGGAAAATATAATAAATAAATAGATATTAGTATGTAATTGCCTAACCTAAGGGATCTGAATTTCCACCGACGTGTTACTCAAGTTGAATAAAAATCCTATTTCAAAGAAACAATATTCATCTAAAGATCCTATCTCAAACTGTCGCCTATTGATTCGGATCATGTAATTAAATCCTAACGTATGCTCTCGCTATCCCTACCGAATTTAAAAACACTTTTGAAAATAAATAAAGTTTAATCTCTTTTAAAACTGTCATAGCCTTTTAAAATTAATACCTAGTATCCACTATCCGATTTTAAACCTCAAACCGCCTATTGGTTTAATATCTTAGTCTTTATTAACCTCAAACTTTCGCCTGTTGGTTTCTAAACCTTTAATAAATTAAATTAGATATCTAAATCGAAAGAATATTTTTAACAACGTAACATTATGCTTTATTTTCGATTCCTTTGGTTCGATTAATTTACATACCAATATCAAAACGATTTAGCTATATATTAATTAACTCGTACATGCATAAATAATATGGTTTAATATATTTAAATATTTCCACAATAAAAAAATAAAATAAAATAAATAAATAAAACCAAATTAAGAATGGAAATAATCTTGTTCTTGACTTGAATTGAAAGGAAAAATAAAATACGACAAGGAATAATAATAGCCGGATCTAACGTAAGGTTAGATCTGAAAACCGGAAAATACAATACGGAATAAAATTGCGAAATATTAAAATAGCGGTTGTTCTAGAAATGCCGACGATTCTCAAACTGAACTCCTATTTATAGATGCATTTGTAATCGCTTTTCCGCGACGCAAGCATGCGTGAACGTGGAGCGAAAATAGTGCCTTGAGAGGCGGGGCCTCAAGAATAGGCATCGTGGGAGACGTGGTTAAGCAGCTGGAAGAAGTGGTGGACCCCACATGGAGGGCCCACGGGCCTTGACTTTGAGACGGCCTCAACAAAATGGAGGGCCCCTTGCTAAGGAGGCGGGCGCCCAGGAAAGAGGAGTGAGACGACCGCCTCAAACAGGTGCGGTGCGTGGTCCGGGCTTGCTTGCTTTGGGCTTGCTTGGGGCTTAGTCTTGGACCTTTGCTATAATTGGTTTCTACTTCTTAACACCTCCCTTTACTATATCACACCTTTGCTTCATTTCTTTTCTTTTAATCCGATTTTTCCTCGATTTTTACTTTGCTCGATTTATCTTTATTTAATACAAATACCTGAAACATAGAAAATACCAACGTAATATAGAAATAAAGTGAAATAATTAAATAAAAACATTAACATTATTTATGAAAAATACATCAAATATGTTATATAAAATCGTGTTATCAACAATCCACAACTCCATACTCAAGGATTTCACAAGGGTTGACGAGATTAACCCTCTTTTAAGCAATCCATCCAAACTAGGGTTTTGCTCCTCAAGTCAAAATGGATTTCCAGTGCTCTAAATGATCATCATACCCCATAATATGCTTCAAGGGATCACCATATCAAGTTTCAAGCCTTACAAGTTAAAATTGCTCATCCACTTGATCAGACAGCTGAAAATCAACTATATTGGACAAAAAGTCAACTGTGGTCAACATGCAGTCAAACTTCATATTTTTTTGTCAACACCAATATTTTGAAGTGATATTCATCATTTGATTAAGGGTTGATCATGATTCATCAAGAAAAGTCACGATTTGATCAAAGGTCAAAGTTTCCAAATTAGGGTTTTCTAGACAAAAGTCAATAGAACTTTGACTAGGCATAACTGTGACATGCTTTATCAAATTTTTTTCCACAAAAGCTCATTTAAAAGGGAATTCAAGTCTCTACAACTTCATGTCTCACAAGCTTGGGCTAGAAATGCTTCATTTGGAAGTTATGGATCAAAATATTATAGGTCCTTTTAAAAGTCAACAAAAAGTCATCTTTTTGCAAAGAAGTGTTCATGAACATGGAAACTTCAATGAAGATGAAACCAAAAGTGATGTTTATAAGACATCTTGATCTTTCTAAAAAGTCCCAGAACACCCAAAAATGTTAAAAATTGAGCAAGATACAAGTTGTGCAAATTGAGCATTTTTGAGCGGGTGCATAAAGGAAAATACTCGACAAATGCAAATATTTTTCAAATGGGCTTAGAATTTATGATCCAAATCTGATCTTAACATTATCCATAGTCTCTATGCTCCTTGCCACTCCTTTTTCCTAATATATTAGATTTATTTTGGATTTAAAGCATTAAATTCAATTTTAATTAAATAAAATGCAAAAGCAAGGTCTAAGACAAGTTGGGCTTCATTTCTACTTATCTTGATTACGATGTCGTGAAAAATAGACTACAAAGTAACACAATATAATGAAAATATGAAAAATAAAGATGTGAAAAATTTAGTAAATTTGCATTTTAAACGGCTGTGTGAATGGAAATAAGATATAAGAAGAGAATAATTTGGTCTGGCGGTTAATCTGAACGATTTGGTCTGTCTGTTAATAATCCAAAGGATTGTGTGAATGAAAATGAGATACAAGTAGCTAATTTAGATTCTTCATTTTGCGTAAACCAGAAAATATTTATGTAGCAGTGATGTTTATATATTTGTATACCTAAATATTTTAATTGTATGACTGTAGCATTTGGCTTTGTCACTTAAAATTAGAATTTTTAAATTTTTGTTGTTCTTAAACGTAATAAATTCATCCAAATGTTATAAATTAGATTTTCATTTATTTAAATAATGTATGTTAGTAATAAAACTCTAAATCATAACATTCATTTTAATGACAATAATAAATCAAATTGTTTTATCGATCCTACATTGTTCTATACATTTATTGTATTTTATAATAAGGAAATAAAATCGATGATTTCAATGGTTAAGAATGACATTAATAAATCAAATTAGTTTATTAATCATAGACTATTTCTACATTTGTTATATTTTATAATCACAAATTTATTAATTATAAATTAACTCACAAAAGATTTTAATTTTTAATTACTGTTTTAATATATTAATTATCATACAATAGAAAAAAAGCAAGATGAGATCTTTGGCAAGTTTGCCAAGTGTCAATCTCTCATGCATTCTCATTTTATATTGTTTCCATAAAAGGAAAGTTTGTCTTACTTTAATTCTATTATTTATTAATTATTTTAAATTAAATAAATATTAATAAAAATGCAAAAAAAAAATGTTTGTTATGAACACGTTAAATCATGTATGCTTGGACAACTCAATAGTTTCTTTGAAAAATACAGAGACATTGATATCAATTGGAACCCAAACAGGTGAGTTGGGAGAAGCAAGAAAAATTTGAACCAGTTTGAATCCTAAACCCTCTAGGATACATCACAATAATTTTCCAGATATTTTGTATCAAATTCTATTTTCCAGATATTTTGTATCAAATTCTATTGTATAAATATATATAAATAGGAACAAGATTCTTAATCGCACTCCTAATTTTGAGTTTTGATTTTTGTTTTGAATGTTTTTAGGTCTCTTGAACGGAGAGAAAACTAAAGGGATTATGTGAAACCTTGATGGAAGATATAAGGACTTCTTAACGATGTTGCTGGAAGTTAAGGACTTTTCTTTGGTAGAGAATAAGTTACAAATACTTAACTAATATAGATGCTACCTTTAATTTATTTTTGAAATTTTTGTATAGGTTAGCGACCATAATTGGATACTATTTATGAATCTGTTGAAGCGAGATCCAATGGTGGTGGTTGCTGACCAAACATTTTGAGATGAAAAGATTCAAAAACACTATGTGCTACTTGGAGTCCCATGCCAATGGGAGTTGCATGCTAGAATAGAGATTATGCTCCCCTCAAAGCCAACTAATTGAATTCTCTGTTAACAAAAGTTGATTTTATACCCCTTTTATCTATCTGTTTGATTTCGATGTCATGAAAAACAGACTACAAAGTAACACAATATAATGAAAATATGAAAAATATAGTAAAATTGCATTTTAAACGGCTGTGTGAATGAAAATAAGATATAAGAAGAGAATAATTTGGTCTGGCGGTTAATCTAAACGATTTGGTCTGTCTGTTAATAATCCGAAGGATTGTGTGAATGAAAATGAGATACAAGAAGCCAATTTAGATTCTTGATTTTGCGTAAACCAGAAAATATTTATGTAGCAGTGATGTATAAATATTTGAACACGTAAATATTTTAATTGTATGATTGTAGCATTTGGCTTTGTCACTTAAAATTAGAATTTTTAAATTTTTGTTGTTCTTAAACGTAATTAATTCATCCAAATGGTATAAATTAGATTTTCATTTATTTCAATAATATATGTTAGTAATAAAACTTTAAATCATAACATTCATTTTAATGACAATATTAAATCAAATTGTTTTATCGATCCTAGATTGTTCTATACATTTATTGTATTTTATAATAAGAAAATAAAATCGATGTTTTCAATGGTTAAGAATGACATTAATAAATCAAATTAGTTTATTAATCATGCATTATTTTTACATTTGTTATATTTTATAATCACAAACTTATTAATTTTAAATTACCTCACAAAAGCTTTTTATTTTTAATTACTGTTTTAATATATTAATTATCATACAATAGAAAAAAGCAAGTTGAGATCTTTGGCAAGTTTTCCAAGTGTCAATCTCTCATGCATTCTCTTTTTTTATTGTTGTTATAAAAGGAATATTTGTCTTACTTTAATTTTGTTAATTATTAATTAATTTAAATTAACTAAATATTAATAAAAATGCAACAAAAAAAATGCAACCCAAACAGCTAAGTTGGGAGAAACAAAAAAATTTAAACACCTTTATCTTCTTCACTTCCTCTTCACACTAAAAAAAACTATATCTCTTCATTCTTCTTAATTCCATCCATAATCTCCTCTTCTACGAAATCAAAAACACCACATAAACCCTAATCAACCACCACCATCTATGTTAGAAGAAGCCAATTTAGATTCTTGATTTGCGTAAATCAGAAAATCTTTCTTTAGCAGTGATGTTTGAATATTTATATACCTAAATATTTTAAGCGAGTGTAGCATTTGGCTTTGTCACTTAAAATTAGAATTTTTAAATTTTTGTATATATTTCACGTAATTAATTCATCCAAATCATATAAATTAGATTTTGATTTATTTCAATAATATATGTTAATAATAATACTTTAAATCATAACATTCATTTTAATGACAATATTAAATCAAATTATTTTATAGATCCTAGATTGTTTCTATATATTTATTGTATTTTATAATAAGTAAATAAAATCGATGATTTCAATGGTTAAGAACTCTAAATCACAATATTTACTTTAATGACATTAATAAATCAAATTAGTTTACTAATCATAGACTATTTCTATATTTGTTATATTTTTATAATAACAAACTTATAAATTATAAATTACCTCACAAAAGATTTTAATTTTTAATTACTGCTTTAATATATTAATTATCATATAATAGAAAAAAGCATCTTGAGATCTTTGGCAAGTTTTCCAAGTGTCAATCTCTCATGCATTCACTTTTTTTATTGTTGCTATAAAAGGAAAGTTTGTCTTACTTTAATTCTATTAGTTATTAATTAATTTAAATTAAATAAATATTAATAAAAATGCAAAAAAAATGTGCCTTATGAACACGTTAAATGATGTATGCTGGAAAAATATAGAGTCATTGATATGAATTGGAACACAAATAGGTCAATTGGGAGAAAAAAAATTTTAAACCCTTTGTCTTCTTCCCTTCCTCTTCATATTAAAAACTGTCTCTCTTCATTCTTCTTAATTCCTTCCATAATCTCCTCTTCTACAAAATCAAAAACACCACATACACCCTAATCAACCACCACCGTCTACGTTCTGCCGTTAATCTGATCGATTTGGTCTGTCTGTTAATAATCCGAAGGATTGTGTGAACGAAAATGAGAAGAAGCCAATTTAGATTCTTAAACCAGAAAATATTTTTGTATACCTAAATATTTTAATCGTATGAGTGTAGCATTTGGCATTGTCACTTAAAATTAGAATTTTTAAATTTTTGTAGTTATTTCAAGTAATTAATTCATCCAAATCATATAATTAGATTTTGATTTATTTCAATAATATATGTTAATATTAAAACTTTAAATCATAACATTCATTTTAATGACAATATTAAATCAAATTATTTTATTGATCCTAGATTGTTTCTATATATTTATTGTATTTTATAATAAGAAAATCGATGATTTCAATGGTTAAGAACCCTAAATCATAATATTTACTTTAATGACATTAATAAATCAAATTAGTTTACTAATCATAGACTATTTCTATATTTGTTATATTTTATAATAACAAACTTATTAATTATAATTTACCTCACAAAAGATTATAATTTTTAATTATTTTTTTAATATATTAATTATCATACAATCATACAATAGAAAAAAGCAAGATGAGATCTTTGGCAAGTTTGCCAAGTGTTAATCTCTCATGCATTCTCATTTTATATTGTTGCTATAAAAGGAAAGTTTGTCTTACTTTAATTCTATTAATTATTAATTATTTTAAATTGAATAAATATTAATAAAAATGCAACAAAAAAAAGTTTGATATAAACACATCAAATCATGTATGCTTGAACAACTCAATCCCAAACAGGTGAGTTGGGAGAAGCAACAAACATTTGAACTCAAAAATTGAATCCTAAACCCTCTAGGATACATCACAATTATTTTCCAGATATTTTGTATCAAATTCTATTTTCCAGATATTTTGTATCAAATTCTATTGTATAAATATATATAAATAGGAACAAGATTCTTAATCGCACTCCTAATTTTGATTTTTGTTTTGAATGTTTTTAGATGTTTGAACTGAGGGAAAACTAAAGGCATTATGTGAAACCTTGATGGAAGATATAAGGACCCTCTTAACGATGTTGCTGGAAGTTAAGGACTTTTCTTTGGTAGAGAATAAGTTACAAATACTTAACTAATATAGATGCCACCTTTATTTTATTTTTGAAATTTTTGTATAGGTTAGCGACCATAATTGGATAGTGATTTTTGTATAGGTTAGCGACCATAATTGGATAGTGTTTATGAATCTGTTCAAGCGAGATCCAATGGTGATGGTTGGTGACCAAACATTTTGAGATGAAAAGATTCAAAAAAAACACTATGTGCAACTTGGAGTCCCATGCCAATGGGAGTTGCATGCCAGAATAGAGATTATGCTCCCCTCAAAGTCAATGTTTCGGTATATTTATTGTATTTTATAATAAGAAAATTAAATTGATGATTTCAATGGTTAAGAACTCTAAATCATAATATTTACTTTAATGACATTAATAAATCAAATTAGTTTATTAATCATGGACTATCTCTATATTTGTTATATTTTAAAATAACAAACTCATTAATTATAAATTACCTCACAAAAGATTTTAATTTTTAATTATTATTTTAATATATTAATTATCATACAATAAAAAAAATCAAGTTGAGATCTTTGGCAAGTTTTCCAAGTGTCAATCTCTCATGCATTCTCTTTTTTTATTGTTGCTATCAAAGGAAAGTTTGTCTTACTTTAATTCTATTAATTATTTATTAAATAAAATTAAATAAAAATGCAAAAAAAAAGTTTGTTATGAACACGTTAAATCATGTATGCTTGGACAACTCAATAGTTTCTTTGAAAGGAGGGAAAACTAAAGGAGGGAACAAGATTCTTAATCGCACTCCTAGTTTAGGACTCTTGAAAGGAGGGAAAACTAAAGGATTATGTGAAACTCGATGGAAGATATAAGGACCTTCCTAACGATGTTGCTAGAAATCTAGGACTTTTCTTTGGTAGAGAATAAGTTAATTCTAGTGTTTTCTTTAATGTTTATAGTATTTTTTCAGTGTTATATAAATAATAATAATAATAACATAATTATTAAATATTTTAACAAATAAACATCATATATATTAAATGAATATCTGCATCCAAATATAGTTGATATGCTTTGATTTTCATAATATTGACATCAAAATTAAAATATTCTTAAAAAATGTTTTTAATTTAAAAATATTAACAAATTACTTACATATTGAACTCCGAATTAACACCTTATACTAATACCTATTAGTTGGGATACTAGAGTCACTCTTAACATATTAATTTAAATGTAACATAATTCAAAAAACAACCATTTAAAAATTATTTTATACTATAAATTATGATGCATTTTAAACTACCAATGATAAAAGGTGAACACTATGTTTTTTATTTAAATTGAATATTGATCCTCAATCAATCAAATACTATAATTTAAAGTTATCCTATATTTTTATTTTATATTAAAATAAATTAAAATTTAAAATAATTTATTCTAAGTTTATTAATACTCGACTTAAATTCAAGGAATTTTCATTAAAAGATAGTATTTTGTTTTCTTATTTTATTTTTTTAATCAATTTTAATATTTCAACATTTAATTATAAAAGTAATTTTCAATCGGTTGTGTTATGTCAAACAAAATAAAATATACAATATATATATATTATGAAAAATTAGACAATTATATTCTACAATATATATGAAAAATTATGAGACAAATATTTTCCACGGACAAAAAAAAGTTACATAAAAAATATATTAGACAAATATAAAAAGTTCTAATTCCATGTGACTAAAGACCATCAATCTAAGCTCTATCCGCTTCAGAAATTTAACGATAAATGGGGTGTAAGTGCACAAACCTAGATGGGGTTAATTCATGGTTATGACCCTCCTCATAAAATGACACTACATATATACCATTTTTGGCTTTGTAGTGCACACGAAGCCTAGTTGCACATTTAGTTCAAACAAGTTCAAACAAAAACCCTAATTCCCAAATTGAATTGAATGATGTTGAGTGTGACAGTTATATAAATAATTCTACTCAGGAATTTTTCGTATTTACCTTAGCAATTATATTCTCAATACGAATACACGCAAACTGTTGGTGCAAAATAATAAAAGTGATTGGAATGATGGAAGAATAAAAGAGAATAACGACTACCAAAAAGAGTAAAGAAATAAGGATTTATGTATTATTAATGACATAAGAATACCTATTTATACACACAAAAAAAACCCAAAATTAAACCCTAATTAAACCTAATCTTGGTGACCAAGATAAAAGATACTAACTGTACAAACTAACAAATACTAAAGTACCCTTAATACTAAACTTAATAACTAAGGTTAGGAACCAGAACATCATAACATCAGAAGTTCTGGATATGCCTTACTAAAATCAGAACTTCTGACTGACCCTCAGAAGTTCTGGATATGAATTATTCTCAACACCATCCCTTAATTCATATCCATCAAAAACTAACAACACCAATTTCATTTCTTAAACAAAGAAACTGGTTGGTTTTGATAGCCTTTGTCAGAACATCTGTCAGCTGCTTCTGGGTGCTACAGTGCAGAACTTCTAACACTCCTTTTTGTACTTGACTTATGAGAAAATGATACTTCGTCTCAATATGCTTGATTCTTCCATGCAATACTGGATTCTTGGCAAGATTGATTGCAAACTTGTTATCAATCAACAGCTTCAGAGGTTTTTCTATCACAATCTTCAAATCCTCTAGAAGATTTAGAAGCCAAACAACTTGACATGCAACTACAGCGCCTGCAATATACTCAGCTTCACATGTTGACAGGGCCACAATAGATTGTTTCTTGGAACTCCAAGAAATAGAACCTCCCAGAAACTTAAACAAGTAGCTAGAGGTACTTCTTCTGTCAACTCTATCTCCACACCAGTCAGAATCAGAATAGCCCACTAGTTTTGGTTCTAACTTCCTTCCAGAGGGAAATAGCACTCCATATTTCAGAGTTCCCTTTATATACCTCAGAATCCTGACAGCATCTTGGTAACGGGACCACTTTGGATTACTCATAAATATGTTGACCATTCCAAATGCATAGCAAATGTCAGGTCTGGTATTGCACAAATACCTAAGAGAACCAACCAACTGCTTAAAGGTTGTAGCATCCACAGAATCACCATCAGAGTCAAAGTCCAATTAATGATTGGTTTTTTATTGTGTCACAACAAATGTACATTTCTACAACTTAAATTTCTTCAGAAGTTTTAGTTTACACTTCAGCTGATGCAAAATGATACCCTCCTTCGAGTACAAAACTTCCACCCCTAGGAAATATATATTTCCTAGATCTGTCATCTCAAATTCATTCATCAGCACTTTCTTGAACTTGGTTATATCTTCTGGACAACTCCCCGTAAGCAATATGTCATCAACATAAAGCCACACTAGAATCATATTGCTTCCAGAATGTTTCACATACACGCCATACTCCATCTCACATTTCTGAAACCCTTGCTTCTTGAAAAATGAATCAATCTTCTGATTCCAAGCTTTGGGTGCTTGCTTCAATCCATACGGAGTTTTGTGTAGCTTGTACACCATCTCTTCCTGATTCTTTTTCACAAAGCCAGGAGGTTGTGACACATATACCTCCTCTTGTAATGCACCGTTTAGAAATGCTGAGTTCACATCCAAATGCATCAGCGACCAACTTCTGTTTTTAGCTAAAGCAATCACCAATATGATTGTTTCATGCCTAGCTACAGGAGCAAACACCTCAAAATAATCTAGTCCGGGTTTCTGAAGAAAAACTCTAGCCACTATCCTTGCTTTGTGCTTTCCAACTGATCCATCTGGCTTAAGCTTTACCTTACAAACCCATCCGACCGATGGTTTTTTCTCCTTGAAGCTCGCTAACTTCCAAGTCTTGTTTCCTTCCGAAGCCTTAAGTTCTTTTACAATGGCCATCATCCATATTTTCTTCTTGAGAACTTCTCCAACTGCCTTTAGTTTAGAATCTCCTTCTGACTCTTGAACTGTATCTCCTTCTAGACTTTCTTTAGAAGTTATAATTCCACCAGAAGTTCCACTTTTGTTAACTTCTGGACCTTATCTAGAACCACCACCTTTAAAAGTTGGATCACCTTCAAAAGCTCTTTCTTCAAGTTCCACCTTCGTAATCATGACCACCGCCAGAGGTCGGACTACCTTTAGAATCTCCTCCTTCGAAGGTCCACCTTTAGAGTCATTGTTATACCCCAAAATTTTTTCTTACTTCTCAAGACAATCCACAACTCCATACTCAAGGATTTCACAAGGGTTGACTAAACCCTCTTTAAGCAATCCATCCAAACTAGGGTTTTGCTCCTCAAGTCAAAATGGATTTGCTCTAAATGATCATCATACCCCATAATATGCTTCAAGGGATCACCATATCAAGTTTCAAGCCTTATAAGTCAAAATTGCTCATCCACTTGATCGACAAATGAAAATCAACTATATGGACAAAAGTCAACGTGGTCAACATGCAAACTTCATATTTTTTGGTCAACACCAATATTTTGAAGTGATATTCATCATTTGATTAAGGGTTGATCATGATTCATCAAGAAAAGTCACGATTTGATCAAAGGTCAAAGTTTCCAAATTAGGGTTTTCTAGACAAAAGTCAATAGAACTTTGACTAGGCATAACTGTCACATGCTTTATCAAAATTTTTTCCACAAAAGCTCATTTAAAAGGGAACTCAAGTCTCTACAACTTCATGTCTCACAAGCTTGGGCTAGAAATGCTTCATTTGGAAGTTATGGATCAAAATATTATAGGTCCTTTTAAAAGTCAACAAAAAGTCATCTTTTTGCAAAGAAGTGTTCATGAACATGGAAACTTCAATGAAGATGAAACCAAAAGTGATGTTTATAAGACATCTTGATCTTTCTAAAAAGTCCCAGAACACCCAAAAATGTTAAAAATTGAGCAAGATACAAGTTGTGCAAATTGAGCATTTTTGAGCGGGTGCATAAAGGAAAATACTCGACAAATGCAAATATTTTTCAAATGGGCTTAGAATTTATGATCCAAATCTGATCTTAACATTATCCATAGTCTCTATGCTCCTTGCCACTCCTTTTTCCTAATATATTAGATTTATTTTGGATTTAAAGCATTAAATTCAATTTTAATTAAATAAAATGCAAAAGCAAGGTCTAAGACAAGTTGGGCTTGATTTCTACTTATCTTGATTACGATGTCGTGAAAAATAGACTACAAAGTAACACAATATAATGAAAATATGAAAAATAAAGATGTGAAAAATTTAGTAAATTTGCATTTTAAACGGCTGTGTGAATGGAAATAAGATATAAGAAGAGAATAATTTGGTCTGGCGGTTAATCTGAACGATTTGGTCTGTCTGTTAATAATCCAAAGGATTGTGTGAATGAAAATGAGATACAAGTAGCCAATTTAGATTCTTGATTTTGCGTAAACCAGAAAATATTTATGTAGCAGTGATGTTTAAATATTTGTATACCTAAATATTTTAATTGTATGACTGTAGCATTTGGCTTTGTCACTTAAAATTAATAATTAATTCATCCAAATGTTATAAATTAGATTTTCATTTATTTCAATAATATATGTTAGTAATAAAACTTTAAATCATAACATTCATTTTAATGACAATATTAAATCAAATTGTTTTATCGATCCTAGATTGTTCTATACATTTATTGTATTTTATAATAAGAAAATAAAATCGATGATTTCAATGGTTAAGAATGACATTAATAAATCAAATTAGTTTATTAATCATAGACTATTTCTACATTTGTTATATTTTATAATCACAAACTTGTTAATTATAAATTACCTCACAAAAGATTTTAATTTTTAATTACTGTTTAAATATATTAATTATCATACAATAGAAAAAAGCAAGTTGAGATCTTTGGCACGTTTTCCAAGTGTCAATCTCTCATGCATTCTCTTTTTTTATTGTTGTTATAAAAGGAAAGTTTGTCTTACTTTAATTCTATTAATTATTAATTAATTTAAATTAAATAAATATTAATAAAAATGCAAAAAAAAAAATGCAACCCAAACAGGTGAGTTGGAATAAACAAAAAAATTTAAACCCCTTTGTCTTCTTCACTTCCTCTTCACATTAAAAACTATCTCTCTTCATTCTTCTTAATTCTTTCCATAATCTCCTCTCCTACAAAATCAAAAACACCACATAAACCCTAATCAACAACCACCGTCTACGTCTGCCGTTAATCTGAACGATTTGGTTTGTCTGTTAATAATTTGAAGGATTGTGTGAATGAAAATGAGAAGAAGCCAATTTAGATTCTTGATTTTGTGTAAACCAGAAAATATTTCTGTAGCAGTGATGTTTGAATATTTGTATACCTAAATATTTTAAGCGTATGAGTGTAGCATTTGGCTTTGTCACTTAAAATTAGAATTTTTAAATTTTTGTATATATTTCACGTAATTAATTCATCCAAATGGTATAAATTAGATTTTGATTTATTTCAATAATATATGTTAATAATAATACTTTAAATCATAACATTCATTTTAATGACAATATTAAATCAAATTGTTTTATCGATCCTAGATTGTTCTATACATTTATTGTATTTTATAATAAGAAAATAAAATCGATGATTTAAATTGTTAAGAACACTTAATCATACATTTACTTTAATGACATTAATAAATCAAATTAGTTTACTAATCATACACTATTTCTATATTTGTTATATTTTTTTAATAACAAACTTATTAATTATAAATTACCTCACAAAAAACTTTAATTTTTTAATATTTTTTTAATATATTAATTATCATACATTCATACAATAGAAAAAAAGCAAGATGGGATCTTTGGCAAGTTTGCCAAGTGTCAATCTCTCATGCATTCTCATTTTATATTGTTGCCATAAAAGCAAAGTTTGTCTTACTTTAATTTTATTAATTATTAATTATTTTAAATTAAATAAATATTAATAAAAATGAAGGAAAAAAAAGGTTTGTTATGAACACGTTAAATCATGTATTCTTTGAAAAATGCAGAGTTAAATCATGTATTCTTTGAAAAATGCAGAGTCATTGATATCAATTGGACCCCAAACAGGTTAGTTGTGAGAAGCAACAAAAATTTGAACCTCAAAGTTTGAATCCTAAACCCTCTAGATACATCACAATAATTTTCCAGATATTTGCATAAATATATATAAATATGAACAAGATTCTTAATCGCACTCCTAATTTGACGGAGAGAAAACTAAAGGGATTATGTGAAACCTTGATGGAAGATAAAAGGACTCTCTTAACGATGTTGCTGGAAGTTAAGGACTTTTTTTTGGTAGATATTAAGTTACAAATACTTAACTAATATAGATGCTACCTTTAATTTATTTTTGAAATTTTTGTATAGGTTAGCGACCATAATTGGATAGTATTGTGGTGGTAGGTGACCAAACATTTTGAGATGAAAAGATTTAAAAACACTATGTGCAACTTGGAGTCCCATGCCAATGGAAGTTGCATGCCAGAATAGAGATTATGCACCCCTCAAAGCCAACTAATTGAATTCTCTGTTATCAAAAGTTGATTTTATACCCCTTTTATCTGTTTGATTACGATGTCATGAAAAACAGACTACAAAGTAACACAATATAATGAAAATATGAAAAATAAAGATGTGAAAAATTTAGTAAATTTGTATTTTAAACGGTTGTGTGAATGGAAATAAGATATAAGAAGAGAATAATTTGGTCTGGCGGTTAATCTGAACGATTTGGTCTGTCTGTTAATAATCCGAAGGATTGTATGAATGAAAATGAGATACAAGAAGCCATTCTTGATTTTGCGTAAACCAGAAAATATTTATGTAGCAGTGATGTTTAAATATCAGTATACCTAAATATTTTCATTGTATGATCAGTAGCATTTGGCTTTGTCACTTAAAATTAGTAATTAATTCATCCAAATGTTATAAATTAGATTTTCATTTATTTCAATAATATATGTTAGTAATAAAACTTTAAATCGTAACATTCATTTTTAATGACAATATTAAATCAAATTGTTTTATCGATCCTAGATTGTTCTATACATTTATTGTATTTTATAATAAGAAAATAAAATCGATGATTTCAATGGTTAAGAATGACATTAATAAATCAAATTAGTTTATTAATCATAGACTATTTCTACATTTGTTATATTTTATAATCACAAACTTATTAATTTTAAATTACCTCACAAAAGATTTTCATTTTTAACTACTGTTTTAATATATTAATTATCATACAATAGAAAAAAAGCAAGTTGACATCTTTGGCAAGTTTTCCAAGTGTCAATCTCTCAAGCATTCTCTTTTTATTGTTGCTATAAAAGGAAAGTTTTCTAACTTTAATTTTATTAATTATTAATTAATTTAAATTAAATAAATATTAATAAAAATGCAAATAAAAATGCAACCCAATCAGTTGAGTTGGGAGAAACAAAAAAATTTAAACCCTTTGTCTTCTTCACTTCCACTTCACATTAAAAAACTATCTCTCTTCATTTTTCTTAATTCCTTCCGTAATGTCCTCTTCTACAAAATCAAAAACACCACATAAACCCTAATCTACCACCACCGCTCACGTTCGCGTTAATCAATGATTTGGTCTGTCATAATAATCCAAGGATTGTGTGAATGAAAATGAGAAGAAGCCAATTTAGATTCTTGATTTGGTGAAACCGTAAGATATTTCAGAGTGTTGATGTTTGAATATTTGTATACCTAAATATTTTAAGCGTATGAGTGTAGCATTTGGCTTTGTCACTTAAAATTAGAATTTTTAAACTTTTGTATATATTTCACGTAATTAATTCATTCAAATCATATAAATTATATTTTGATTTATTTCAATAATATATGTTAATAATAATACTTTAAATCATAACATTCATTTTAATGACAATATTAAATCAAATTATTTTATAGATCCTAGATTGTTTCTATATATTTATTGTATTTTTTATTAAGTAAATAAAATCGATGATTTCAATGGTTAAGAACTCTAAATCATAATATTTACTTTAATGACATTAATAAATTAAATTAGTTTACTAATCATAGACTATTTCTATATTTGTTATATTTTTATAATAACAAACTTATAAATTATAAATTACCTCACAAAAGATTTTAATTTTTAATTATTTTTTTAATATATTAATTATCATACAATCATACCATAGAAAAAAGCAAGATGAGATCTTTGGCAAGTTTGCCAAGTGTCAATCTCTCATGCATTCTCATTTTATATTGTTGCCATAAAAGGAAAGTTTGTCTTACTTTAATTATATTAATTATTAATTATTTTAAATTAAATAAATATTAATAAAATGAAGAAAAAAGTTTGTTATGAACACGTTAAATCATGTATGCTTGGACAACTCAATAGTTTTTTGAAAATGCAGAGTCATTGATATTAATTGGAACCCAAACAGTGAGTTGGGAGAAGCAACAAAATTTGAACTCAAAGTTTGAATCCTAAACCTCTAGGATACATCACAATAATTTTCCGTATATTTTGTATCAAATTCTATTTTCCGATATTTTGTATCAAATTTATTGTATAAATATATATAAATAGGAACAAGATTCTTAATCGCACTCCTAATTTTGAGTTTTGATTTTTGTTTTGAATGTGTTTAGGTCTCTTAAACAGAGAGAAAAGTAAATGGATTATGTGAAACCTTGATGGGAGATATAAGGACCCTCTTAACGATGTTGCTGAAAGTTAAGGACTTTTCTTTGATTTTGCGTAAACCAGAAAATATTTATGTAGCAGTGATGTTTAAATATTTGTATACCTAAATATTTTCATTGTATGACTGTAGCAATTAGCTTTGTCACTTAAAATTAGAATTTTTAAATTTTTGTTGTTCTTAAACGTAATTAATTCATCCAAATGGTATAAATTAGATTTTCATTTATTTCAATAATATATGTTAGTAATAAAACTTTAAATTATAACATTCATTTAATGACAATATTAAATCAAATTGTTTTATCGATCCTAGATTTTTCTATACATTTATTGTATTTTATAATAAGAAAATAAAATCGATGATTTCAATGGTTAAGAATGATATTAATAAATCAAATTAGTTTATTAATCATAGACTATTTCTACATTTGTTATATTTTATAATCACAAACTTGTTAATTAGAAATTACCTCACAAAAGATTTTAATTTTTAATTACAGTTTTAATATATTAATTATCATACAATAGAAGAAAGCAAGTTGAGATCTTTGGCAAGTTTTCCAAGTGTCAATCTCTCATGCATTCTCTTGTTTTATTGTTGTTATAAAAGGAAAGTTTGTCTTACTTTAATTCTATTAATTATTAATTAATTTAAATTAAATAAATATTAATAAAAATGCAAAAAAAAAAAAATGCAACCCAAACAGGTGAGTTGGCATAAACAAAAAAATTTAAACCCCTTTGTCTTCTTCACTTCCTCTTCACATTAAAAAACTATCTCTCTTCATTTACATCAATTTTCAAAGGATTTTCTGAAGACTTATATTCACTTTAAATTTCATCAAATTTTCTAAAGACTTAAATTCACTTCAAATTTCATCATATTATCTTAAGATTTATGTTGACTTCAACTTTAACCAGATTTTCTAAAGACTTATATTCACTTCAATATTCACCTGATTTTCTGAAGACTTATATTCACTTCAAATTTCCTCAAATTATCTTAAGATTTATGTTCACTTCAACTTTCACCAGATTTTCTGAAGACTTATATTCACCTCAATTTTCACCTGATTTTATGAAGACTTATATTAACTTCAAATTTCATCAGATTATTTGAAGATTTATGTTCACTTCAACTTTCACCAGATTTTCTAAAGACTTATATTCACTTAAGTTTTCACCTGATCTTCTGAAGAATTATATTCACTTCAAATTTCATCAGATTTTCTGAAGACTCATATTCACTTTAGATTTCATCAGAGTATCTTAAGATTTATGTTCACTTCAATTTTAACCAGATATTAAGAAGACTAATATTCACTTCAATTTTCAACAGATTTTCTGAAGACTTATATTTACATCAAATTTCATCAGATTTTCTGAAGACTTATATTCACTTCAAATTTCATCAGATTTCCTGATCACTTATATTCACTTCAAATTTCATCATATTATCTTATGATTTCTGTTCACTTCAATTTTCACCAGATTTTCTAAAGAGTTATATTCACTTCAACTTTCACCAGATTTTCTAAAGACTTAATATATTCACTTCAAATTTCATCAGAATTTCTGAAAACTTATATTCGCTTCAAATTTCATCAGATTATCTTAAGATTTATGTTCACTTCATCTTTCCCCAAATTTTTTAAAGACTTATATTCACTTCAACTTTCACCTGATTTTCTGAAGCCTTATATTCACTTCACATTTCATCAGATTATCTTTAGATTTATGTTCACTTCAATTTTAACAGATTTTGTGAAGACTTATAGTCACTTCAAATTTCACCAGATTTTTTGAAGACTTATATTCACTTCAATTTTCAACAGATTTTCTGAAGACTTATATTCACTTCAAATTTCACCAGATTTTCTGAAGACTTATATTCACATCAGATTTCATCAGAGTATCTTAAGATTTATGTTCACTTCAATTTTCACCAGATTTTTAGAAGACTAATATTTACTTCAATTTTCAACAGATTATCTGAAGACTTATATTCACCTCAAATTTCATCAGATTTTCTGAAGACTTATATTCACTTAAAAATTTCATCAGAATATCTTAAGATTTATGTTCACTTCAACTTTCACCATATTTTCTAAAGACTTATATTCACTTCAATTTTCACCTGATTTTCTGAAGACTTATATTCACTTCAATTTTCAAACGATTTTCTGAAGACTATTATTCACTTCAAATTTCATCAGATTTTTTGAAGACTTAAATTCACTTCAAAATTCATCATATTATCTTAAGATTTATGTTCACTTCAACTTTCACCAGATTTTCTAAAGACTTATATTCACTTCAATTTTCACCTGATTTTCTGAAGACTTATATTCACTTCAAATTTCATCAGATTAGCTTAAGATTTATGTTCACTTCAACTTTAATCAGATTTTCTAAAGAATTATATTCACTTCAATTTTCACCTGATTTTCTGAAGACTTATATTCACTTCAAATTACATCAGATTTTCTGAAGACTTATATTCACTTCAAATTTCATATTATTATCTTCAGATATCTGTTCACTTTAATTTTGACCAGATTTTCTAAAGACTTATATTCACTTCAAATTTCAACAGATTTTTTGAAGACTTATATTCACCTCAAATTTCATCGACCAAGACTTATATTCACTTCAAATTTCCTCAAATTATCTTAAGATTTATGTTCACTTCAACTTTCACCAGATTTTCTAAAGACTTATCTTCACTTCAATTTTCACCTGATTTTTTGAAGACTTATATTCACTTCTATTTTCAAACGATTTTCTGAAGACTTATATTCACTTCATATTTCATCAGATTTTCTGAAGACTTAAATTCACTTCAAAATTCATCAGATGCTCTTAAGATTTATGTTCACTTCAACTTTCACCAGATTTTCTAAAGACTTATATTCACTTCAATTTTCACCTGATTTTCTGAAGACTTATATTCACTTCAAATTTCATCAAATTATCTTAAGATTTATGTTCACATCAACTTTCACCAGATTTTCTAAAGACTTATTTTCACTTCAATTTTCACCTGAATTTCTGATGACTTATATTCGCTTCAAATTTCGTCAGATTTTCTGAAAACTAATATTCACTTCAGATTTCATCATAGTATCTGAAAATTTATGTTCACTTCAATTTTCACCAGATATTTAGAAGACTTATATTCACTTCAATTTTCAATAGATTTTCTGAAGACTGATATTCACCTCAAATTTCATTAGATTTTCTGAAGACTTATATTCACTTCAAATTTCATCAGATTATCTTAAGATTTATGTTCACTTCAACTTTCACCAGATTTTCTAAAGACTTATATTCACTTCAATTTTCACCTGATTTTCTGAAGACTTATATTCACTTCAAATTTCATCAAATTATCTTAAGATTTATGTTCACTTCAACTTTCACCAGATTTTCTAAAGACTTATATTCACCTCAATTTTCACCTGATTTTATGAAGACTTATATTCACTTCAAATTTCATCAGATTATCTGAAGATTTATGTTCACTTCAACTTTCACCAGATTTTCTAAAGACTTATATTCACTTCAATTTTCACCTGATTTTCTGAAGACTTATATTCACTTCAAATTACATCAGATTTTCTGAAGACTTATATTCACTTCAAATTTCATATTATCTTCTATATCCGCTCACTTTAATTTTGACCAGATTTTCTAAAGACTTATATTCACTTCAAATTTCAACAGATTTTTTGAAGACTTATATTCACCTCAAATTTCATCAGATTTTCTGAAGACTTATATTCACTTCAAATTTCCTCAAATTATCTTAAGATTTATGTTCACTTCAACTTTCACCAGATTTTCTAAAGACTTATCTTCACTTCAATTTTCACCTGCTTTTTTGAAGACTTATATTCACTTCTATTTTCAAACGATTTTCTGAAGACTTATATTCACTTCATATTTCATCAGATTTTCTGAAGACTTAAATTCACTTCAAAATTCATCAGATGCTCTTAAGATTTATGTTCACTTCAACTTTCACCAGATTTTCTAAAGACTTATATTCACTTCAATTTTCACCTGATTTTCTGAAGACTTATATTCACTTCAAATTTCATCAAATTATCTTAAGATTTATGTTCACATCAACTTTCACCAGATTTTCTAAAGACTTATTTTCACTTCAATTTTCACCTGAATTTCTGAAGACTTATATTCGCTTCAAATTTCGTCAGATTTTCTGAAAACTTATATTCACTTCAGATTTCATCATAGTATCTGAAAATTTATGTTCACTTCAATTTTCACCAGATATTTAGAAGACTTTTATTCACTTCAATTTTCAACAGATTTTCCGAAGACTGATATTCACCTCAAATTTCATTAGATTTTCTGAAGACTTATATTCACTTCAAATTTCATCAGATTATCTTAAGATTTATGTTCACTTCAACTTTCACCAGATTTTCTAAAGACTTATATTCACTTCAATTTTCACCTGATTTTCTGAAGACTTATATTCACTTCAAATTTCATCAAATTATCTTAAGATTTATGTTCACTTCAACTTTCACCAGATTTTCTAAAGACTTATATTCACCTCAATTTTCACCTGATTTTATGAAGACTTATATTCACTTCAAATTTCATCAGATTATCTGAAGATTTATGTTCACTTCAACTTTCACCAGATTTTCTAAAGACTTATATACACTTCAATATTCACCTGATTTTCTGAAGAATTATATTCACTTCAAATTTCATCAGATTTTCTGAAGACTTATATTCACTTTAGATTTCATCAGAGTATCTTAAGATTTATGTTCACTTCAATTTTCACCAGATTTTTAGAAGACTAATATTCACTTCAATTTTCAACAGATTTTCTGAAGACTAATATTCACCTCAAATTTCATCAGATTTTCTGAAAACTTGTATTCAATTCAAATTTCCTCAGATTATCTTAAGATTTATGTTCACTTCAACATTCACCTAATTTACTGAAGAATTATATTCACTTCAAAGTTCATCAGATTTTCTGATCACTTATATTCACTTCAAATTTCATCATATTATCTTATGATTTCTATTCACTTCAATTTTCACCAGATTTTCTAAAGACTTATATTCACTTCAACTTTCACCAGATTTTCTAAAGACTTATTATATTCACTTCAAATTTCATCAGATTTTCTTAAGACTTATATTCGCTTCAAATTTCATCAGATTATCTTAAGATTTATGTTCACTTCAACTTTCACCAGATTTTCTAAAGACTTATATTCACTTCAATTTTCACCTGATTTTCTGAAGACTTATATTCACTTCAAATTTCATCAAATCATCTTAAGATTTATGTTCACTTCAAATTTCACCAGATTTTCTAAAGACTTATTTTCACTTCAATTTTCACCCGAATTTCTGAAGACTTATATTCGCTTCAAATTTCATCAGATTTTCTGAAGATTTATGTTCACTTCAACTTTCACCAGATTTTCTAAAGACTTATATTCACCTCAATTTTCACCTGATTTTATGAAGACTCATATTCACTTCAAATTTCATCAGATTATTTGAAGATTTATGTTCACTTCAACTTTCACCAGATTTTCTAAAGACTTATATACACTTCAATTTTCACCTGATTTTCTGAAGAATTATATTCACTTCAAATTTCATCAGATTTTCTGAAGACTTATATTCACTTTAGATTTCATTAGAGTATCTTAAGATTTATGTTCACTTCAATTTTCACCATATTTTTAGAAGACTACTATTCACTTCAATTTTCAATAGATTTTCTAAAGACTAGTATTCACCTCAAATTTTATCAGATTTTCTGAAGACTTGTATTCACTTCAAATTTCTCTAATTATCTTAAGATTTATGTTCACCTCAACATTCACCTAATTTTCTGAAGACTTATATTCACTTCAAATTTCATCAGATTTTCTGATCACTTATATTCACTTCAAATTTCATCATATTATCTTATGATTTCTGTTCACTTCAAGTTTCACCAGATTTTCTAAAGACTTATATTCACTTCAACTTTCACCAGATTTTCTAAAGACTTATTATATTCACTTCAAATTTCATCCGATTTTTTGAAGACTTATATTCGCTTCAAATTTCATCAGATTATCTTAAGATTTATGTTCACTTCATCTTTCACCAGATTTTTTAAAGACTTATATTCACTTCAACTTTCACCTGATTTTCTGAAGCCTTATATTCAGAGTTGACTTTTTGTCCAATACAACTGATTTTCAACCATCTGAGCAATTGTCTGAGGAAACTTGACTTGTGAGGCTTGAAACTTGACATGGAGAATCTTTGAAGCATATGAGGAGGCATGATGACCATTGGAGATGTTGGAAATCCATCTTGATCTGAGAACTGCCAAACCCTAGTTTGGGTTGATTGTCTAGGAGAGGGTTTGTCTGATCAACCCTTGAGGAATCCTAGAGTATGGATATGTGAAATGTCTTGAGGGATAGGAGGGCAAATTTTGGGGTATGACAGTTGCCCTTGTTCAATCTTCTTGTACTAGAAGGGTTAGATTGACATGCTTGCCTTTCGTGACCTGGAGGTAGAAGATGATTGAACACTCGAGTACACTGAAAATTTGCACTCGCTGTTGGCTGATGGCGCGGGAATGGGCTTACAGATGCCATTTGGAGAAGCTGGAGATTTCGCTGGGGAATGAGTCGTACGCTACACTCAAAGATGTCGTCTGATTAGGAGAATCGTCGGAGATGGGCTTAAGATGCCATCCGGAGGGAGTCGTACGTTAGACTTCGTGCTCATCTTTGAATGAAGTTATTGGTTTGTATTTGTTTTTTAACCAAATATGCAGCATTCTGAAAGTGGAGATTGCTCGATAGTCGAGATGGGCTTAAGATGCCATCCGAGGCAACCGAATGTACGCTAGACTCGTAGTCTGCGATAGTAAAAGGGAGTCGTAATACGCCTTTGTCTTGATTACTCCGAGGGATAATAGTCGATTTATATGTGGATGCCTTCCAGGTTTCCGTATTGATCCAATGCCCGTTATCGAGGATAACTTGTGTGATCATTCTGACAGGGTTTCCGCCCAGCCGTGTATTAATCCCGATCCGCTGTCGGAGGACAACTTGGTCGCTCGATAGGGTTTCCGCCTAGCTTCTGTATTAACCTCGACCGTTGTTTCGTAAGTGATTTTCACCGTTGGGAAAAAAAAAGAAACTTTGATAGAATATAGTTAGTCTTATGCGGATTATGATGCATTATGAATGACATATGCACAAATTATGACTTTTTATGAGTAATGTATGAATGATAGATGTTGTGGTATTTTAAACATATCCATCTTGAAGAAGATGCACGCTCTTGGGGATTTCGACTGTTGGGGACGAAATGAATTAGAAGCCCGAGAAGAAAGATAACCTTGATTCCTCCGATGTACTATCCGACCAAGTCTTGAGCCTAGATGTTGTTGAGGATGGTAGAGATCGAGAGATACCCCACCGAGGATCTTGTAGACCCCGCCTGGGGAAGTTTAGGAGGCGCCTATCGGGATCTTGCGATAGATCTTGCCGAGAGCATTTGATAGTTGTTGGAGACCGTTAGAAGGATCCGAGCCCACGAGATCTCCGATGGGGAATAAAGATGTTGGTTTCTCCGATGCACTATCCGACCATGTTTCAAGTCTAGATATCCCGTCGGGGCATGATGATTGTTGAGAGATATTCACGGGATAAATACCTGCTATTGATGGATCGTATCGCATGGAAACGGATGTAACATGGTTCATTGAGGAATCACCGTGGACTAACGTGATGGAGCCCGATGTATGGATTAGTGGAGGAAAATGTATACCCATGGGGAAGGTTTGTAATGAGTGACATCTCTGGGATCAGATCAGGAATGTATTGGTGACTCGCCGCCATCTCAATTCCTAGAGCCTGTAGTAACTATCCTTGTTCGTTCACTTTTCGCATGTTTGTAAATAGATTTTTATTGTCAGATGCATATAATCATTCAAAGCAAACGTTGGACTTTATGCAATTAACAACAGTAAGAATTGTAAAGAGAAAGAACTTGTATTAATTTGAAAGGTGGCGTATGGCCAAGTAGTTTGTACACAAGAAAAGTAAAAAGCTATGCGGAAACAATCTCGTTAAGTTTCAACTATGCTAGTACTCATATATTTCAACTATCTCATCTCCTTGCTGTCAGTAAAAAGTGAGTGAATTGATTTTCGCCATTTGAATCTTGAAAGCTGATAGTAGTCTGTAGATAGGTGATCTGGACGAGACATAGTCGTACGCTTGAATCCCTAACTTTTGCCTAGACCGCCTTTCTGTTTTCGCCCACCGAATACCCTTTTGCCCAAGCCTCCTTTTGTGTTTTCACTGTGTACATGTTTTTGATATATCCTTAACTTTTGCCCGAACCCTTTTGGTTCGCCAGATGCCTTTATTTTTGCCTAGGTCACCAACCTAGCGGTCTCTTTATGCATAGTATTTTTGACTATGTTTATGCTCATGTGGTATGGAAGTCTTCACCATCCATGGTGCTAAGTATCATAGCTCCGAAAATACCGCCTTGACTACAAACGTCCCTCGAGGTGGGAGTCCATTTCTGGGATCACCTTGTGGAAGAATGACGCTGACTACTAGGTCACCGACTTGGTAGACTCGATGCTTGACTTTCTTGTTAAATGTCCGATCATTCGCTCGATAAATGTCTGGAAGATGGATGCGAGTCGCTCGTCAATCAAGTTGATCCGATCAAGGCGAGTTTGGATCCAATCATCTTCGCCTAACTCAATCCCTGAGGACTCGTCGAGGGTATCTCGAACCTCATGGGTAGGACCGCCCATACCAGACAAGAGAGAAGGGTTGCCCCTGCTGATGTTCAGATCGTAGTGGATAACCGTGGAGAGAAAATGGTAACATCTCATGCCAATCTTTGTAAGTCACTGTCATCTTCTGTATAATCTTCTTAATATTCTTGTTGGCGGCTTCCACTGCGCCATTCATCTTAGGCCGATATGGAGAAGAATTGTGATGCTTGATCTTGAATCTGCGAGTTCTATGATCATTTTGTTGTTGAGATTAGAGCCATATCCGTGATAATCCTTTCGGGAGTGCCATACCAACAAATAAGATTATGCTTGATGAACCGAGCCACGACATTCTTGGTAACAGATGCGAACGAGGCTGCTTCTACCCACTTGGTGAAATAGTCAATTGCCACAAGGATGAAACGATGTCCATTGGAAACGGTGGGCTTGATTTCTCCAATCATGTCAATGCCCCACATCGCGAAAGGCCAAGGAGAAGTTAAAATATTCAGAGGTACCGGAGGTACGTGCACTTTGTCTGCATAAATCTGGCATTTGTGACAAGATCGAGCGTAGTGGTGACAATTAGCTTCCATGGTGGACCAATAGTAACCCGTTCTCA
The DNA here is from genome assembly GCA_021764765.1 of Vicia sativa. Classification (NCBI taxonomy): domain Eukaryota; kingdom Viridiplantae; phylum Streptophyta; class Magnoliopsida; order Fabales; family Fabaceae; genus Vicia; species Vicia sativa. The sequence goes on along the minus strand of CM038793.1, from coordinate 176,485,653 downwards.
GAATCTTCTTAGCCATGGTATGTCCACTTGTAATACGGTGAACTGACTTTGAGATTTTTGTATCGCAAATGTGCGGATAGCAAGAGTCGCCACCGACTTTTCTTTTATCCAATTAAGGGAAGGTGAAAAGAACAGGAAAAGACCTTAGTTAGATTCTGAGTAAGGGAGAAGGTTATGAAAAGGGAAGGTATTAGCACCCTTTTCCATCCGTAGTTATCTATGGGCTCTTAGTTGCTCTTAGATCACTTTAAAAATTGTGCTTTCTGTGTGTTTGACAAAAATGTTTTGAAAAGGCATTTCGCTTTGACTTTGTAATGATTCATGTAGGAATGTATACAAAGTGTTCTAAATATTTCGCTTTGAAAAGAGTTTGAACTTTGACAAAAATGTGTGTGTGAAAAGTATTTTGATAGAGCAAGCAACTAAAAGTCTTATTACCTAACTTAATTGGTCATTTTCGTTATTTTACTTTCCTTTAGAATAGCGCTATCCATACCATTAGTTGGTAGGTAACCCTATTCATTGGATGTAAGCGACATTCAAGGGACATCGGATGGTCATAGAAAGCAATGTAGGAAGTATCCTAGCACATTCGAAAGGACTATCATCATTTATCGTACGACAATCGAGGGTCAAGATCATGTATTCGTGAGGCTTACATCGTGGGTCTATGATCTTTGTATCAAGGACTATGATGATTTGTTTTAAAGGCAATAAAGGCTAGGATACCTCACGCTCGAGGGACTTGACCATTTGTATTCGTGAAGGCAACGAGAGAGAATTACCCTAAGGGTGCATGTGAAGAGAGTGTCAATTCATATTTTTGTCTTGGAGTTATGAGTGATCTATGTCCAATTTTATCTTGCCATACACGCCTAATTACTAGCAGCTATAGGAAAGGAAAGTAAATCATGGAAAGTAAAGTGAAAGTAAATGTCCACGCTATTACATGGCTTTGGGGGTATACATAAGAGTGCGAAAGTAAAAGCCCTAATTAAACTATTACATCCCATAAGAAGTTACATAATTGGAAAAGAAAAGCAATAAAATCATCCAAACGGTATAACCTCGTGAAATGATGCAAAATCTAAAACTAAGAAAATTGCATAAGAGGAAAATGTTAGTAAAAATAAGTATTTTGAATGAGAAAAGTTTTGTGTTAATAATGACATTAATATGATAAAATAAATTTTTGGGAATTTTTGAATTGATTTAATAATTTAAAACAATTAAAAGCCATTTAAATGATTAATTATCAATTAAATTAAATATGCATGCAAAATAATAATTTTAATTTTAAAATTAAATAAGTATTTTTCTGATTATGCAAAAAATAAATATTTTGGTGTTTTTTAAATGCATGAGGAAAAATATGAAAGATAAAATAAATTGGATGGAAAATATTAAAGAAAAATAGAAAATATGAAAAATAGAGTTAGTTTTGTAAAGAGAAAATAATATGGTCCCGACTGTGTTCGAACTCGTGACCATTGAGAGCATCTTCCCATCCCACGCCTTAACCACTACGCCAACGTGTCTTTGTGTTTTGTAAACTAAACGGCTTTTTATACAAACTCACACGGAATTCAACGCATGGAGAACATCATCTTCTTCGTTTGAGTTTCTGGGAAGTTTGCGTCGGCCAAACTCGACGCTAAGGCCCCTGCAAACATCAAAAATCCAGCACAAGCAATATAAATGAAATCTAAAGCCATGGTTCGATTAGAAATTTCATTCTGAGCACGATGGTGGTATCGGTTTCGTCCAATTTATCCTATTTAGAGAGTCCCTAATTCAAACCAGAAAACCCTAAACATGGCATATTTCGATTCAAGCCATGAAAATGCAATTCGATTGTCAAGATAGCTTGCAAACTTCAAACTAAACACAAATCAAACATCAAAACATGTTAAAAATGCATGATAAATAGAATTCGATTTTGAAAAAAAGAAGAACAAACCAAAACTGGATTGCTTGATTCTTGATGTTTTTGAATGATGTATAGGTCTGGATCGATTCTAAAGACACCAAGGAATGCAATGGAAGGCTTAGAATCAATTGAAACGAGCTAAAACCAAGGCTGCAAGTTGCTTGTAGTGCACGGTTTTTTGACTTTAGGTTAGGTTCTTGAGGCAATTTTTCCTTTCTTGTTGTGTAGGCATTGTATATTTATAGTGGATGGATTTAGGTCTGAATTCAAGAGCAAATAATGATCAATGAATGTAGAAAATATTTGATTTTGTATGAAATCAAATCTTCCTTTTTTGATCAAATTTCAATCCAATTCTTGCCAAATCTATGCAAATTTCAAATTTGCCACTTGTGTGAGTTACTTGGATCTCAAGCATGAGAGAAAAATCAATCTTGCATTTAATTTGATTTTATAATTATTTTTTAATTTAATTTGTATTTAAATGAATAAAATCCAAATTAAATAGAAAAATAAAGTTAAAATTCGTGGCATTGGGCTTGGATGTTCCAAATTGTCTAAGGAACAAGTTTGAATGAAGAAAACTAGGCCCATTTGCAAAGTTTTGATTTTTACAAGTATCTCTCTTTGTGCACTTCTTCAAAACGCCCAACTTGTGCAAGGTGTATTTTGCTCAATTTTCCACATTTTGGGTGTTCTTGGACTTTTAGAAAGCTCTAGATGTCCTCTAAACAACCTATTTTGTTTCATCTCAGTTGATTTTTCATGCTCAATAAATCTTCAAAACAAAAGTTGACTTTTGTTGACTTTGAAAAGGACCTCGTAATGTTTTGATCCATACCTTCCAAATGAAGCATTTTTGAACATTCTTGTGAGACATGAAGTTGTAGATAATTGAATTTCAAAATGAGACGTGGTGGAAAATTTCGAGAAAGTATGAAGAAGTTATGCTCACCAAAGTTCATTGACTTTTCAACGAAAACCCTAATTTGAAAGTTTGACTTTTGAGCAAATCTTGAGTTTCTTGATGAATCATGATCAACCCTTGATCAAATGATGAATGTAACTTCAAAATGAGGATGTTGACCAAAAATCGAAGTTTGATTGTATGTTGACCACTTGACTTTTGTCCAATACAACTGATTTTCAACCATCTGAGCAATTGTCTGAGGAAACTTGACTTGTGAGGCTTGAAACTTGACATGGAGAATCTTTGAAGCATATGAGGAGGCATGATGACCATTGGAAATGTTGGAAGTCCATTTTGATTGAGAATTGCCAAACCCTAGTTTGGGTTGATTGTCTAGGAGAGGTTTGTCTCGATCAACCTCGAGGAATCCTCGGTATGGATGTATGAAATGTCTTGAGGAGTAGAGGGCAAATTTGGGGTATGACACCTGCCCCTGCTCAATCTTCTTGTACCGAAGGTTTAGATTGGGCTGTTCGCTTTCGGACTCGGAGGTAGAAGATGATTGAACACCGAGTACATCCGAAAATTTGCACCGCTATTGATTGATGCAGAATGGCTTACGTATGCCATTTGGAGAAGTCGAGATTTTACAGAGAATGAAGCTATAGGAGAATCGCCTTAAGATGCCTCGAGATAAATGCCCCAATAGGAGAATCGGACATGGAGATGGGCTTAAGATGCCATCCGGAAAGATCGATGTCGGAGTCTCAGGTGAGTTTAACAAGTACCAGATAGCTTGGGATATTCAAATTAGATGCAGGCCAGATCCTGACCAGTTGCTGATAATAAGAGAGTCCAATAAGTCTCGTGTCGATTACTCGAGGATAGTAGTTGGCAAAATGTGGACAGCTCCCGCCAAAGCTCGGCACCGATCCAATGCCTATTATCTGAGGATAACTTGTGATGTTCGATAGTTTTCCTTCCGCTTCGCATTAATCGGATCCGCTGTTCGGAGGACAACTAGGGCGGCCGCTTATAGTTTTCGTCTGCTTCGAGCATTAATTGGACCCTAAGCGGTCGTCAGATAGTTTTCCGTCTGCCGCATTAATCTTGGACCTGTTTGTTTCAAAAGTGATTTTCAATTGCTTTGGGAAAACAAAAGAAGCTTTGATAGAATATTGTTAGTCTTATGTGAATGATGCATGACAATAAAATGAATGACATATGCACAAATTATGATTTTATGAGTAATGTATGAATGATAGATGTTGTATTTCAAAACATATCCATCTTGAAGAAGATGGGTGTTCTCGCTTGAGATTTGACTTGGGAAGACACGGATTGAAAACCCCGAAAGATAACCTTGATTCCTCCGATGCACTATCCACCAAGTCTTGAGCCTAGATATTGAGGATGGTAGATCGAGACACGATGAAGAGGATCTTGCATAGACTCCTATTGGGGAGAACCTATGAGGTACTCTCATGGGATCTAGCATAAATCATGGAGAGTATTTGATAGGTTCCGGGAGACCGTTTTTAGAAGGATCTCGAGAGTATTCTATTATTTATTAATTATTTTAAATTAAATAAATATTAATAAAATGCAACAAAAAAATGTTTGTTATGAACACGTTAAATCATGTATGCTTGGACAACTCAATAGTTTCTTTGAAAATGAGTCATTGATATCAATTGAACCCAAACAGATGAGTTGAGAAGCAACAAAAATTTGAACCTCAAAGTTTGAATCCTAAACCTCTAGGATACATCACAATAATTTTCAAAATATTTTGTATCAAATTCTATTTTCCGTATATTTTGTATCAAATTCTATTGTATAATATATATAAATAAGAACAAGATTCTTAATCGCACTCCTAATTTTGAGTTTTGATTTTGTTTTGAATGTTTTAGGTCTCTGAACGGAGAGAAAACTATAGGGATTATGTGAAACCTTGATGGAAGATATAAGGACCCTCTTAACGATGTTGCTGGAAGTTAAGGACTTTTCTTTGGTAGAGAATAAGTTACAAATACTTAACTAATATAGATGCTACCTTTAATTTATTTTTGAAATTTTTGAATAGGTTAGCGACCATAATTGGATAGTATTTATGAATCTGTTGAAGCGAGATCCAATGGTGGTGGTTGGTGACCAAACATTTTGAGATGAAAAGATTCAAAAACACTATGTGCAACTTGGAGTCCCATGCCAATGGGAGTTGCATGCTAGAATAGAGATTATGCTCACCTCAAAGCCAACTAATTGAATTCTCTGTTAACAAAAGTTGATTATATACCCCTTTTATCTATCTGTTTGATCGATGTCAAAAAAAAAGACTACAAAGTAACACAATATAATGAAAATATGAAAATAAAGATGTGAAAAATTTAGTAAATTTGCATTTTAAACGGCCGTGGAATGGAAATAAGATATAAGAAGAGAATAATTTGTCTCGCAGCTTAATCCGAACGATTTGTCTGTCTAATAATCCGAGGATTGGTGAATGAAAATGAGATACAAGAACAATTTAGATTCTTGATTTTGTAAACCAGAAAATATTTATGTAGCAGTGATGTTTAAATATTTGTATACGTAAATATTTTAATTGTATGATTGTAGCATTTGGCTTTGTCACTTAAAATTAGAATTTTTAAATGTTTGTTGTTCTTAAACGTAATTAATTCATCCAAATGGTATAAATTAGATTTTCATTTATTTCAATAATATATGTTAGTAATAAAACTTTAAATCATAACATTCATTTTAATGACAATATTAAATCAAATTGTTTTATCGATCCTAGATTGTTCTATACATTTATTGTATTTTATAATAAGAAAATAAAATCGATGTTTTCAATGGTTAAGAATGACATTAATAAATCAAATTAGTTTATTAATCATGCATTATTTTTACATTTGTTATATTTTATAATCACAAACTTATTAATTTTAAATTACCTCACAAAAGCTTTTTATTTTTAATTACTGTTTTAATATATTAATTATCATACAATAGAAAAAAAGCAAGATGAGATCTTTGGCAAGTTTGCCAAGTGTCAATCTCTCATGCATTCTCATTTTATATTGTTTCCATAAAAGGAAAGTTTGTCTTACTTTAATTCTATTATTTATTAATTATTTTAAATCAAATAAATATTAAAAAAAATGCAAAAAAAAAAAAATTTGTTATGAACACGTTAAATCATGTATGCTTGACAACTCAATAGTTTCTTTGAAAATGCGAGTCATTGATATCAATTGGAACCCAAACAGTGAGTTGGGAGAAGCAACAAATTTGAACCTCAAAGTTTGAATCCTAAACCTCTAGGATACATCACAATAATTTTCCGATATTTTGTATCAAATTCTATTTTCCGTATATTTTGTATCAAATTCTATTGTATAAATATATATAAATAGGAACAAGATTCTTAATCGCACTCCTAATTTTGAGTTTTGATTTTTGTTTTGAATGTTTTTAGGTCTCTTGAACGGAGAGAAAACTATAGGGATTATGTGAAACCTTGATGGAAGATATAAGGACCCTCTTAACGATGTTGTGGAAGTTAAGGACTTTTTAGAGAATAAGTTACAAATACTTAACTAATATAGATGCTACCTTTAATTTATTTTTGAAATTTTTGAATAGGTTAGCAATTATAATTGGATAGTATTTATGAACTGAAGCGAGATTCAATGGTGGTGGTTGGTGACCAAACATTTTGAGATGAAAAGATTCAAAAACACTATGTGCAACTTGGAGTCCCATGCCAATGGGAGTTGCATGCTAGAATAGAGATTATGCTCACCTCAAAGCCAACTAATTGAATTCTCTATTAACAAAAGTTGATTATATACCCTTTTATCTATCTGCTTTGATTTCATGTCATAAAACAGTATACAAAGTAACACAATATAATGAAAATATGAAAAATAAAGATGTGAAAAATTTAATAAATTTGCATTTTAAACGGCTGTGTGAATGGAAATAAGATATAAGAAGAGAATAATTTGGTTTGGCGGTTAATCTGAACGATTTGGTCTGTCTGTTAATAATCCGAAGGATTGTGTGAATGAAAATGAGATACAAGAAGCCAATTTAGATTCTTGATTTTATGTAAACCGTAAAATATTTATGTAGCGTTGATGTTTAAATATTTGTATACGTAAATATTTTAATTGTATGATTGTAGCATTTGGCTTTGTCACTTAAAATTAGAATTTTTAAATGTTTGTTGTTCTTAAACGTAATTAATTCATCCAAATGGTATAAATTAGATTTTCATTTATTTCAATAATATATGTTAGTAATAAAACTTTAAATCATAACATTCATTTTAATGACAATATTAAATCAAATTGTTTTATCGATCCTAGATTGTTCTATACATTTATTGTATTTTTATAATAAGAAAATAAAATCGATGATTTCAATGGTTAAGAATGACATTAATAAATCAAATTAGTTTATTAATCATAGACTATTTCTACATTTGTTATATTTTATAATCACAAACTTATTAATTTTAAATTACCTCACAAAAGATTTTAATTTTTAATTACTGTTTTTTTTTTTGAATGTTTTTAGGTCTCTTAAACGGAGAGAAAACTAAAGGGATTATGTGAAACCTTGATGGAAGATATAAGGACCCTCTAATCACATGTTGCCGGAAGTTAAGGGTTTTCTTTTAATATAGCGTAAACCGTAAAATATTTATGTAGCAAGTTGATGTTTAAATATTTGTCAATATTTTAATCGTATGATCAAAGTATTTGGCTTTGTCACTTAAAATTAGAATTTTTAAATTTTTGTTGTTCTTAAACGTAATTAATTCATCCAAATGGTATAAATTAGATTTTCATTTATTTCAATAATATATGTTAGTAATAAAACTTTAAATCATAACATTCATTTAATGACAATATTAAATTATTAATTATAAATTACCTCACAAAAGATTTTAGTTTTTAATTACTGTCATTCAATAGAAAAAAGCAACTTGAGAACTTTGGCAAGTTTTCCAAGTGTCAATCTCTCATGCATTCTCTTTTTTTATTGTTGCTATAAATGGAAAGTTTGTCTTACTTTAATTCTATTAATTATTAATTAATTTAAATTAAGTAAATATTAATAAAAATGTATAAAAAAATGTTTGTTATGAACACGTTAAATCATGTATGCTTGGACAACTCAATAGCTTCTTTGAAAAATATAGAGTCATTGACATGAATTGGAACCCAAATAGGTCAATTGGGAGAAAAAAAATTTAAGTCCTTTGTCTTCTTCACTTCCTCTTCATATTAAAAAACTATCTCTCTTCATTCTTCTTAATTCCTTCCATAATCTCCTCTTCTACAAAATCAAAAACACCACATAAACTCTAATCAACCACCACCGTCTATGTTGTTTTGCCGTGTCTGTTAATAATCCGAAGGATTGTGTGAACGAAAATGAGAAGAAGCCAATTTAGATTCTCCGTTAATCTGAAACATTTGGTCTGTCTGTTAATAAAGTGAAGGATTGTGTGAACGAAAATGAGAAGAAGCCAATTTAGATTCTTAAACCAGAAATTATTTTTGTAGCAGTGATGTGTAATATTTGTATACCTAAATATTTTAAGCGTATGAGTGTAGCATTTGGCTTTGTCACTTAGAATTAGAATTTTTAAATTTTTGTAGTTATTTTTAATTAATTCATCCAAATCATATAAATTAGATTTTGATTTATTTCAATAATATATGTTAATAATAAAACTTTAAATCATAACATTCATTTTAATGACAATATTAAATCAAATTATTTTATCGATCCTAGATTGTTTCTATATATTTATTGTATTTTATAATAAGAAAATCGATGATTTCAATGGTTAAGAACCCTAAATCATAATATTTACTTTAATGACATTAATAAATCAAATTAGTTTACTAATCATAGACTATTTCTATATTTGTTATATTTTATAATAAACTTATTAATTAAAAATTACCTCACAAATGATTTTAATTTTAATTATTTTTAATATATTAATTATCATACAATCATACAATAGAAAAAGCAAGATGAGATCTTTGGCAAGTTTGTCAAGTGTCAATCTCTCATGCATTCTCATTTTATATTGTTTCTATAAAAGGAAAGTTTGTCTTACTTTAATTCTATTAATTATTAATTATTTTAAATTGAATAAATATTAATAAAATGCAATAAAAAAAAAAGTTTCATATAACACATCAAATCATGTATGCTTGAACAACTCAATAGTTTCTTTGAAAATATAGAGTCATTGATATCAATTGGAACCCAAACAGTGAGTTGGAAGTAACAAAATTTGAACCTCTAGGATACATCACAATTTCATCACAATAATTTCCGTATATTTTGTATCAAATTTATTTTCCATATTTTGTATCAAATTCTATTGTATAAATATATATAAATAGGAACAAGATTCTTAATCGCACCTAATTTTGAGTTTTGATTTTGTTTTGAATGCTTAGGTGTTTGAATCAAGGAAACTAAAGGGATTATGTGAAACCTTGATGGAAGATATAAGGACCTCTTAACGATTGCAAATTTTTGTATAGGTTAGCGACCATAATTGGATAGTATTTATGAATCTGGAAGCAGATCCAATGGTGGTGGTTGGTGACCAAACATTTTGAGATGAAAAGATTCAAAACACTATGTGCAACTTGAGTCCCATGCCAATGGGAGTTGCATGCCTAATAGAGATTATGCTCCCTCAAAGCCAATGTTTCTATATTTATTGTATTTTATAATAAGAAAATAAAATCGATGATTTCAATGGTTAAGAACTCTAAATCATAATATTTACTATAATGACATTAATAAATCAAATTAGTTTATTAATCATAGACTTATTTGTTATATTTTATAATAAAACTCATTTATTATAAATTACCTCACAAAAGATTTTAATTTTTAATTATTATTTTATATTAATTATCATACAATAGAAAAAGCAAGTTGAGATCTTTGGCAAGTTTTCCAAGTGTCAATCTCTCATGCATTCTCTTTTTATTGTTGCTATAAAAGGAAAGTTTATCTTACTTTAATTCTATTAATTATTAATTAATTTAAATTAAATAAAATGCAAAAAAAATGTTTGTTATGAACACGTTAAATCATGTATTCTTGGACAACTCAATAGTTTTTTGAAAGGAGGAAAATAAAGGAGGAACAAGATTCTTAATCGCACCTAGTTTAGGTCTCTTGAAAGGAGGGAAAACTAAAGGATTATGTGAAACTTGATGGAAGATATAGGACCCTCTTTATATGTTGGAAATCTAGGACTTTTCTTTGGTAGAGAATAAGTTAATTCTAGTGTTTTCTTTAATGTTTATAGTATTTTTTTCATCGTTATATTAATAATAATAATATAATTATTCAATATTTTAAAAAATAAACATCATATATATTAAATGAATATCTGCATCCAAATATAGTTGATATGCTTTGATTTTCATAATATTGACATCAAAATTAAAATAACTATATTATATCAATTATAAATTTTAATATTTAAATATTTTAACACTATTTTTCATATGAGTCACTAAAGTAATTGTTGGGAGAAAGACATGTTTTTTAACAAGAAAATATGTTTTATTAATTAATGTTTTACATATTTTTAAATAAGAGTAAAAATATTTATAATATATTATATTCTTAAAAAGTGTTTTTAATTTAAAAATATTAACAAATTACTTACATATTGAACTCCGAATTAACACTTTATACTAATACCTATTAGTTGGGATACTAGAGTCACTCTTAACATATTAATTTAAATGTAACATAATTCAAAAAACCATTTTAAAATTATATTATACTATAAATTATGATGCATTTTAAACTACCAATGATAAAAGGTGAACAATATGTTTTTTATTTAAATTGAATATTGATCCTCAATCAATCAAATACTATAATTTAAAGTTATCCTATATTTTTATTTTATGTTAAAATAAATTAAAATTTAAAATAATTTATTCTAAGTTTATTAATACTGACTTAAATTCAAAGAATTTACATTAAAAGATAGTATTTTGTTTTCTTATTTTATTTTTTAATCAATTTTAATATTTCAACATTTAATTATAAAAGTAATTTTCAATCGTTGTATATGAACAAATAAATATATATATATATATATTCTACTAAAAATTAGACAAATATATTCTACAATATATATGAAAAATTATGAGACAAATATTTGCCACGGACAAAAAAAGTTACATAAAAATATATTAGACAAATATAAAAGTTCTAATTCCATGTGACTAAAGACCATCAATCTAAGCTCTATCCGTCAAATTTAACGATAAATGGTGTAAGTGCACAAACCTAGATGGGTTAATTCATGGTTATGACCTCCTCATAAAATGACACTACATATATACCATTTTTGGCTTTGTAGTACACTAAGCCTAGTTATGCATTTAGTAATGGGTTTGACGCTTTGTACCTTTTTCCTATCTAACCTACTTAAGGTTTTATTCTCTTGAACCATGCTTGTTGCATACAAACCGTGATCCTTATTATTATTTTACTACCTTCAGCCCTCCTCCTAATATCACTTTTACTAATGGCAAACCCTTGCATTTTTCATACTTATAATAAAAATCATAAGCTTCATCAATGAATCAAATGCATAGCACGAATTTTATCAAGTCATGAAATTAATACTTACCACGTTATATTTACTAACCGATTTAATCAATTGAATCATCTTCACGTCATTATCAAAGATTGGCTCCATCATCATCATCTCGAGTTTTGACAATCATACCTCAATATCATTCAATTTAACATCGAATAAGTATTACCATCACTAGAATCCACCTCAAATTCATCGTCGAGTTTTCAATCGTATAACTAATTAAAAACAACTTTAACACAACAAATTTGGAATCATTAAAGTTGAAAACATATAAAAAACAAATTCAGCATATTCCCTAATTCCAAATTGAAATATCCATATACATAAAACAAGTTCAAACAAAACCCTAATTCAAATTGAATTGAATGATGTTGAGTGTGACAATATATAAATAATTCTACTCAGAATTTTTCGATTTACCTTTAGCAATTATATTCAATACGAATACACGTAAACTGCAGTGCAAAACAATAAAAGTGATTGGAATGATGGAAGAATAAAAGAGAATAACGACTACCAAAAAGAGTAAAGAAATAAGGATTGATGTATTATTAATGAAATAAGAATACCTATTTATACACACACAAAAAACCCAAAATTAAACCCTAATTAAAACCTAAATTGGTGACCAAGATAAGATACTAACTGCATAAACTAACAAATACTAAAGTACTTAAAACTAAACTTAATAACTATGTTAGGAACCAACATCATAACATCAAGTTCTCGATATGCCTTACTAAAATCGAACTTCGATCGACCAAAAGTTCTGGATATGAATTATTCTCAACACCATCCCTTAATTCATATCCATCAAAACTAACAACACCAATTTCATTTCTTAAACAAAGAAATGGTTGGTTTTGATAGCCTTTGTCGAACATCCGTCACCGCTCGGGTGCTAAGGCAGAACTTCTAACACCCTTTGTACTTGACTTATGAGAAATGATACTCGCCTCAATATGCTTGATTCTTCCATGCACATCGATTCTTGGCAAGATTGATTGCAAACTTGTTATCAATCAATACTTTAGAGGTTTTTCTATCACAATCTTCAAATCCTCTAGAAGATTTAGAAGCCAAACAACTTGACATGCAACTACGCTACCAATATAATTACCACATGTTGATTGTACATAACAGATTGTTTCTTGTTCCAAGAAATAGAACCTCCCAGAAACTTAAACAAGTAGCTAGAGGTACTTCTTCTGTCAACTCTATCTCCACACCAGTCAGAATCAGAATAGCCCACTAGTTTTGGTTCTAACTTCCTTCCAGAGGGAAATAGCACTCCATATTTCAGAGTTCCCTTTATATACCTCTTGTAATCCGACAAGATCTTAACGACCACTTTGATTACTTCATAAATATGTTGACCATTCCAACCTGCATAGCAAATGTCGTGTCCGTATTGCACAAATACCTAAGAGAACCAAACCAACCGCTTAAAGGTTGTAGCATCCATGTAATCACCATCGTGAGTCAAAGTCCAATTTATGATTGGTTTCTGATTGTGTCACAACAAATGTACATTCTACAACTTAAATTTCTTCAAGTTTCACACATCAAATTTCGATGCAAATGATACCTCCCCGAAAGTACGTAACTTCCACCCCTAGGAAATATCCTAGATTTGCTATCTCAAATTCATTCATCAAGACTTTCTTGAACTTGGTTATATCTTCTGACAACTCCCCGTAAGCAATATGTCATCAACATAAAGCCACACTAGAATCATATTGCTTCTTAATGTTTCACATACACCCTATACTCCATCTCACATTTCAAACCCTTGCTTTTTGAAAATGAATCAATCTTCTCATTCCAAGCTTGTGCTTGCTTCAATCCATACGAGTTTTGTGTAGCTTTACACCATCCTTCCGATTCTTTTTCACAAAGCCGTGAGGTTGTGACACATATACCTCTTGTAATGGACCGCGAAATGCCGATTCACATCCAAATGCATCGCCAACTGCTTTTTAGCTAAAGCAATCACCAATATGATTGTTTCATGCCTAGCTACAGGAGCAAACACCTCAAAATAATCTAGTCCGGATTTCAAGAAAACTCGCCACTATCCTTGCTTTGTGCTTTCCAAACCGATCCATCCGCTTAAGCTTTACCTTACAAACCCATCTGACGATGGTTTTTTCTCCCTTGAAGCTCGCTTAACTTCCAAGTCTTGTTTCCTCTAAGCCTTAAGTTCTTTACAATGGCCATCATCCATATTTCTTCTTGAGAACTTCTCCAACCGCTTTTGTTTAGAATCTCCTTCGACTCTAGAACTGTATCTCCTTTAGACTTTCTTTAGAAGATAATTCCACCGTAAGTTCACTTTTGTTAACTTCCGACCTTATCTAGAACCACCACCTTTAAAAGTTGGATCACCTTCAAAAGCTCTTTCTTCGTAAGTTCCACCTTCGTAATCATGACCACCGCTGTAGGTCGGACTACCTTTAGAAGTTCCTCCTTGAAGGTCCACCTTTAGAGTCATTGTTATACCCCAAAATTTTCCTCTTACTTCTCAAGACAATCCACAACCCATACTCAAGGTTTTCACAAGGGTTGATGAGACAAACCTCTTTAAGCAATCCATCCAAACTAGGGTTTTGCTCCCAAGTCAAAATGGATTTCCAATGCCTAAATGATCATTACCCCATAATATGCTTCAAGGGATCACCATATCAAGTTTCAAGCCTTACAAGTAAAAATTGCTCATCCACTTGATCGATTAACCGAAATCAACTATATTGGACAAAAGTCAACTGTGGTCAACATGCACCAAACTTCATATTTTTGGTCAACACATATTTTGAAGTGATATTCATCATTTGATTAAGGGTTGATCATGATTCATCAAGAAAAGTCAAGATTTGATCAAAGGTCAAAGTTTCCAAATTAGGTTTTCTATACAAAAGTCAATAGAACTTTGACTAGCATAACTGTCACATGCTTATCAAAATTTTTCCACAAAGCTCATTTAAAAGGGAATTCAAGTCTCTACAACTTCATGTCTCACAAGCTTGGGCTAGAAATGCTTCATTTGGAAGTTATGGATCAAAACATTATAGGTCCTTTTAAAAGTCAACAAAAGTCATTTGCAAAGAAGTGTTCATGAACATGGAAACTTCAATGAAGATGAAACCAAAAGTGATGTTTATAAGACATCTTGATCTTCTAAAAGTCCAAGAACACCCAAAAATGTTGAAAATTGAGCAAGATACAAGTTGTGCAATTGAGCATTTTGAGCTGGCATAAAGGAAAATACTCGACAAATGCAAATATTTTTCAAATGGGCTTAGAATTTATGATCCAACTGATCTTAACATTATCCATAGTCTCTATGCTCTTTTGCCACCTTTTTCCTAATATATTAGATTTATTTTGGATTTAAAGCATTAATTAATTTTAATTAATAAAATGCAAAAGTAAGGTCAAGACAAGTCAGTTTGATTATCACTTTATCTTGATTACGAATTTCTGAAAACAGACTACAAAGTAAACACAATATAATGAAAATATGAAAAAATAAAGATGTGAAAAATTTAGTAAATTTGCATTTTAAACGCTGTGTGAATGGAAATAAGATATAAGAAGAGAATAATTTGAATCACAATAATCCGAACGATTTGGTCTGTTCGTTAATAATCCAAAGGATTGTGTGAATGAAATGAGATACAAGTAGCTAATTTAGATTCTTGATTTTATGTAAACCAAAATATTTATAGCAGTTGATGTTTAAATATTTGTATACCTAAATATTTTAATTAGAAAGGATCAGAGATTTGGCTTTGTCACTTAAAATTAGAATTTTTAAATTTTGTTGTTCTAAACCTAATAAATTCATCCAAATGTTATAAATAGATTTTCAATTATTTAAATAATAATGTATGTTAGTAATAATAAAACTTTAAATCATAACATTCATTTTAATGACATATTAAATCAAATTGTTTTATCGATCCTATATTGTTCTATACATTTATTGTATTTTATAATAAGAAAAATAAAATCGATGATTTCAATGGTTAAGAATGACATTAATAAATCAAATTAGTTTATTAATCATAGACTATTTCTACATTTGTTATATATTTTATAATCACAAATTTATTAATTATAAATTAACTCACAAAGATTTTAATTTTAATTACCTGCTTTAATATATTAATTATCATACAATAGAAAAAGAAGATGAGATTGGCAAGTTTCAAGGTCAAGTGTCAATCTCATGCATTCTCATTTTATATTGTTGCTTAAAAGAAAAGTTTGTCTACATTTTAATTATTTATTAATTATTTTAAATTAAATAAATATTAATAAAAATGCAAAACAAATGTTTGTTATGAACACGTTAAATCATGTATGCTTGGACAATCAATAGTTTCTTTGAAAAATGCAGAGTCATGATATCAATTGAACCCAAACACAGAGTTGGGAGAAGTAAGAACCAGAACCCTTTGGAATCCTAAACCCTATAGGATACATCACAATAATTTTCCTTATATTTTGTATCAAATTCTATTTCCGATATTTTATATCAAATTCTATTGTAAATATATATAAATAGGAAAAAGACTTAATCGACCCCAATTTTGAGTTTGATTTTGTTCAATGTTTTTAGGTCTCTTTGAACGGAGAGAAACTAAAGGATTATGTGAAACCTTGATGGAAGATATAAGGACTTTAACGATGTTGCCGGAAGTTAAGGACTTTTCTTGGTAGAATAAGTTAAATACTTAACTAATATAGATGCTACCTTAATTTATTTTTGAAATTTTTAATAGGTTAGCGACTATAATTGATAGTATTTATGAATTTGTTGAAGCGAGATCCAATGGTGGTGGTTGGTGACCAAACATTTTGAGATGAAAAGATTCAAACACACTATGCGAATCTCGAGTCCCATGCCAATGGAGTTGCATCAGAATAGAGATTATGCTCCCTCAAAGCCAACTAATTGAATTCTCTCGTTAACAAAGTTGATTTATACCCTTTATCTATCTCGCTTTGATTGGCGTCATGAAAAATGACATAAAGTAACACAATATAATGAAAATATAAAAAATAAAGATGTGAAAAAATTTAGTAAATTTGCATTTTAAACATTGGTGAATGGTAATAAGATATAGAAGAGAATAATTTGTCTCGCGTTAATCAACGATTGGTCTGGATTCTTCATAATAATCCAAAGGATTGTGAATGAAAATGAGATACAAGAAGCCAATTTAGATTCTTGATTTTATGAAACCGTAAAATATTTATGTAGAAGTGATGTTTAAATATTTGTATATAAAACGAATTAATTCATCCAAATGGTATATAAATTAGATTTTCATTTATTTCAATAATATATGTTAGTAATAAAACTTTAAATCATAATATCTATTTTAATTACAATATTAAATCAAATTGTTTTATCATCCTAGATTGTTCTATACATTTATTGTATTTTATAATAAGAAATAAAATCGATGATTTCAATGGTTAAG
>CM038793.1:176418694-176468529 GCA_021764765.1 Vicia sativa | reverse complement strand
ACTTTTTGGTTTGTAAAGGAAGGAAGAAACACTTCATCATCATGACCCTTCATCTTTGTAAAAAAAATTCAAAATAAGATTTGGGAAAAACATGCTTCTTGATTTTTCTTATGTTCATAATCTCTAGCTTAAAATGAGACGTGGTGGAAAAAATTTCTGAAAGTATGAAGAAGTTATGCTCACCAAAGTTCAATTGATTCTTCAACGAAAAACCCTAATTTGGAAAAGTTCTTCGACTTTTGAGCAAATTTGAGTTTTCTTTTGATGAACTTTGATCAAACCTTGATCAAATGATGAATGTAACTTCCAAATGAGGATGTTGACCAAAAATCGTGAAGTTTGATCAGATACACTACGCTTGACTTTTTGTCCATTTATAACCCGATTTTCAACCATCTCGAGCAATCATTCGAGGAAACTTGACTCAGGAGGCTTGAAACTTGACATGGAGAATCTTTGAAGCTATAACATGAGGGAAATACATGACCATTGGAAATGTTGGAAGTCCATTTTGATTGAGAATTGCCAAACCCTAGTTTGGGTTGATTGTCTAGGAGAGGGTTCGTCCGATCAACCCTCGAGGGAAGTCCTAGTATGGATGTATGAAATGTCTTTGAGGAGTAGGAGGCAAATTTTTGGGGTATGATACACCACTGCCTGATCTTTCTTGTACTGGAAGGTTTAGATTGGCATGTTCCTTGGGCCTTCGTGACCTCTAGGAGGTGAAGATGATTTCAACACTCGAAAGCACATCCTAAAAATTTGCACCGCTTATTGATCGATGCAGAATGGGCTTAATTGATGCCATTTGGAGAAGTCGAGATTTTGCTGGAGAATGAAAGGTACGCTAGACTCGAGATGTCAGTCTCAATAGGAGAATCGGTTTGAGATGGGCTTAAGATGCCATCTGAAAGATCGATGTCGGGAGCGAAATAGACACTAGGCTCAGACGCTTCTCGGGAGGTGAAGGGAGCATGGAGATGGGCTTAAGATGCCATCCGTAGGGAGTCGCATCGTTAGACTCGCTTGTCTTTGAAAAGTTATTGGTTTGTATTGGTTTTAACCAAATATGCAAAAGATCAAGGAAGAGTACCAACAAGTAGTCGGAGACGGGCTTAAGATGCCATCCGGCAAATCGAGTTGTATGCTGGGATCAGAAAGGTTGCCGCTGATAATAAAGAGAGAGTCCTCGAATAAGTCTCGTGTTTATTACTTCCGAGGGATAGTGGTTGGTAAAATGTGGCTTTTCCCAACAGGTTTTGCAATTCATCCAATGCCTATTATCGGAGGATAACTTGTGATGTTCTTTATAGTTTTCCCTTCCGCCGGGTATTAATTCCGGATCCGCTGTCGGAGGGACAACTAGGCGGTCGCTCGTATAGTTTTCTTCTGTCTTCGGCTTCGAGCATTAATCTTGGACCCGAAGCTGGCCGTCGATAGTTTTCCGCCCGGCTTCGCATTAATCTGGACCGCTTGTTTAAAAGTGATTAATTGTTTTGGGAAAAAACAAAAGAAGCTTTGATAGAATATTGTTAGTCTTATGAACAGATGCATGACAATGTAGGAATGACATATGCACAAATTATGATTTTTATGAAAATGTATGAATGATAGATGTTATGTATTTCAAAACATATCCATCTTGAAGAAGATGTGGGTGTTCGCTTGAGATTGACTTCCGCTTGGAAGACACGGATTGAAAACCCCGAGAAAGATAACTTGATTCCTCCGATGCACTATCTCGACCAAGTCTCAGCCTAGATATTGTTGAGGATGGTAGAGATCGAGACACGATGAAGAGGATCTTGTGCATAATTCTGAATTAGAGAACCCAAGAAAATTTCATCGGGATCTAGCGATAAACTCACAAGGGAGAAAGTATTTGATAGGTTCTGGGAGACCGGCTTAGAAGGATCTTGAGAGTATTCTATTATTTATTAATTATTTTAAATTAAATAAATATTAATAAAATGCAACAAAAAAAATGTTTTTGTTATGAACACGTTAAATCATGTATGCTTGGACAACCAATAGTTTCTTTGAAAATGCAGTAGTCATTGATATCAATTGGAACCCAAATGTATGAGTTGAGAAGCAACAAAATTTGAACCTCAAAGTTTGAATCCTAAACCTCTAGGATACATCACAATAATTTTCAAAATATTGTATCAAATTTATTTTCCGATATTTTGTATCAAATTTATTATATAAATATATAAAATAAGAACAAGATTCTTAATCGCACTCCTAATTTTGAGTTTTGATTTTGTTTTGAATGTTTTTAGGTCTCTCGAACGGAGAGAAAACTATAGGGATTATGTGAAACCTTGATGGAAGATATAAGGACCCCTTAACGATGTTGGGAAGTTAAGGACTTTTCTTTGGTAGAATAATTACAAATACTTAACTAATATAGATGCTACCTTTAATTTATTTTTGAAATTTTTGAATAGGTTAGTGACCATAATTGATAGTATTTATGAATTGCTGAAGCTTAGATCCAATGGTGGTGGTCATGACCAAACATTTTGAGATGAAAATATTCAAAAACACTATGTGCAACTTGGAGTCCCATGCCAATGGGAGTTGCATGCTAGAATAGAGATTATGCTCACCTCAAAGCCAACTAATTGAATTCTCTGTTAACAAAAGTTGATTTTATACCCTTTTATCTATCCGCTTTGATTTCATGTCATGAAAAAGACTACAAAGTAACACAATATAATGAAAATATGAAAAATAAAGATGTGAAAAATTTAGTAAATTTGCATTTTAAACGGCTGTGTGAATGGAAATAAGATATAAGAAGAGAATAATTTGGTCTGGCGGTTAATCTGAACGATTTGGTCTGTCTGTTAATAATCCGAAGGATTGTGTGAATGAAAATGAGATACAAGAAGCCAATTTAGATTCTTGATTTTGTGTAAACCAGAAAATATTTATGTAGCAGTGATGTTTAAATATTTGTATACGTAAATATTTTAATTGTATGATTGTAGCATTTGGCTTTGTCACTTAAAATTAGAATTTTTAAATGTTTGTTGTTCTTAAACGTAATTAATTCATCCAAATGGTATAAATTACATTTTCATTTATTTCAATAATATATGTTAGTAATAAAACTTTAAATCATAACATTCATTTTAATGACAATATTAAATCAAATTGTTTTATCGATCCTAGATTGTTCAATACATTTATTGTATTTTATAATAAGAAAATAAAATCGATGATTTCAATGGTTAAGAATGACATTAATAAATCAAATTAGTTTATTAATCATAGACTATTTCTACATTTGTTATATTTTATAATCACAAACTTATTAATTATAAATTACCTCACAAAAGATTTTAATTTTAATTATGCTTTTAATATATTAATTATCATACAATAGAAAAAGCAAGATGAGATCTTTGGCAAGTTTGCCAAGTGTCAATCTCTCATGCATTCTCATTTTATATTGTTGCCATAAAAGGAAAGTTTGTCTTACTTTAATTTATTATTTATTAATTATTTTAAATTAAATAAATATTAAAAAATGCAAAAAAAAAAATTTTTTGTTATGAACACGTTAAATCATGTATGCTTGGACAACTCAATAGTTTCTTTGAAAAATGCAGAGTCATTGATATCAATTGGAACCCAAACAGGTGAGTTGGGAGAAGCAACAAAAATTTGAACCTCAAAGTTTGAATCCTAAACCCTCTAGGATACATCACAATAATTTTCCAGATATTTTGTATCAAGTTCTATTTTATATTTTGTATCAAATTCTATTGTATAAATATATATAAATAGGAACAAGATTCTTAATCGCACTCCTAATTTTGAGTTTTGATTTTTGTTTTGAATGTTTTTAGGTCTCTTGAACGGAGAGAAAACTATAGGGATTATGTGAAACCTTGATGGAAGATATAAGGACCCTCTTAACGATGTTGCTGGAAGTTAAGGACTTTTCTTTGGTAGAGAATAAGTTACAAATACTTAACTAATATAGATGCTACCTTTAATTTATTTTGAAATTTTGAATAGGTTAGTAATTATAATTGATAGTATTTATGAATCTGAAGTAGATTCAATGGTGGTGGTTGGTGACCAAACATTTTGAGATGAAAAGATTCAAAACACTATGTGCAACTTGGAGTCCCATGCCAATGGAGTTGCATGCTAGAATAGAGATTATGCTCACCTCAAAGCCAACTAATTGAATTCTATTAACAAAAGTTGATTATATACCTTTTATCTATCTGCTTGATTTCATGTCATAAAAATGTACTACAAAGTAACACAATATAATGAAAATATGAAAAATAAAGATGTGAAAAATTTAATAAATTTGCATTTTAAACGGCTGTGTGAATGGAAATAAGATATAAGAAGAGAATAATTTGGTTTGGAGGCGGTTAATCTGAACGATTTGGTCTGTCTAATATTAATCCGGATTGTGTGAATGAAAATGAGATACAAGAAGCCAATTTAGATTCTTGATTTTATGTAAACCTAAAATATTTATGTAGTATGATGTTTAAATATTTGTATACGTAAATATTTTAATTGTATGATTGTAGCATTTGGCTTTGTCACTTAAAATTAGAATTTTTAAATGTTTGTTGTTCTTAAATGTAATTAATTCATCCAAATGGTATAAATTAGATTTTCATTTATTTCAATAATATATGTTAGTAATAAACTTTAAATCATAATATTCATTTTAATGACAATATTAAATCAAATTGTTTTATCGATCCTAGATTGTTCAATACATTTATTGTATTTTATAATAAGAAAATAAAATCGATGATTTCAATGGTTAAGAATGACATTAATAAATCAAATTAGTTTATTAATCATAGACTATTTCTACATTTGTTATATTTTATAATCACAAACTTATTAATTATAAATTACCTCACAAAAGATTTTAATTTTTAATTACTGTTTTAATATATTAATTATCATACAATAGAAAAAAAGCAAGATGAGATCTTTGGCAAGTTTGCCAAGTGTCAATCTCTCATGCATTCTCATTTTATATTGTTGCCATAAAAGGAAAGTTTGTCTTACTTTTAATTTATTATTTATTAATTATTTTAAATTAAATAAATATTAATAAAATGCAAAAAAAAAAAGTTTGTTATGAACACGTTAAATCATGTATGCTTGGAACTCAATAGTTTCTTTGAAAATGCAGTAGTCATTGATATCAATTGAACCCAAACAGGTGAGTTGGAGAAGCAAAAATTTGAACCTCAAAGTTTGAAACCTAAACCCTCTAGGATACATCACAATAATTTTCCGTATATTTTGTATCAAGTTCTATTTTCCAGATATTTTGTATCAAATTCTATTGTATAAATATATATAAATAGAACAAGATTCTTAATCGCACTCCTAATTTTGAGTTTTGATTTTGTTTTGAATGTTTTAGGTCTCTTGAACGGAGAGAAAACTATAGGGATTATGTGAAACCTTGATGGAAGATATAAGGACCTCTTAACGATGTTGCCGAAAGTTAAGGACTTTTTTGGTAGAGAATAAGTTACAAATACTTAACTAATATAGATGCTACCTTAATTTATTTTTGAAATTTTTGAATAGGTTAGCTACCATAATTGGATAGTATTTATGAATCATTGAAGCGAGATTCAATGGTGGTGGTTGGTGACCAAACATTTTGAGATGAAAAGATTCAAAAACACTATGTGCAACTTGGAGTCCCATGCCAATGGAGTTGCATGCTAGAATAGAGATTATGCTCACCTCAAAGCCAACTAATTGAATTCTCCGTTAACAAAAGTTGATTATATACCCTTTATCTATCTGCTTGATTGATGTCATAAAAATGCAAAGTAACACAATATAATGAAAATATGAAAATAAAGATGAAAAATTTATTAAATTTGCATTTTAAACGGCTGTAGAATGGAAATAAGATATAAGAAGAGAATAATTTGTCTCAAGTTAATCCGAACGATTTGTCTGTTCATAATAATCCAAGGATTGTGTGAATGAAAATGAGATACAAGAAGCTAATTTAGATTCTTGATTTTATGTAAACCGTAAAATATTTATGTAGAAAGATGTTTAAATATTTGTATAATAAATATTTTAATTGTATGATTGTAGCATTTGGCTTTGTCACTTAAAATTAGAATTTTTAAATGTTTGTTGTTCTTAAACGTAATTAATTCATCCAAATGGTATAAATTACATTTTCATTTATTTCAATAATATATGTTAGTAATAAAACTTTAAATCATAACATTCATTTTAATGACAATATTAAATCAAATTGTTTTATCGATCCTAGATTGTTCTATACATTTATTGTATTTTATAATAAGAAAATAAAATCGATGATTTCAATGGTTAAGAATGACATTAATAAATCAAATTAGTTTATTAATCATGGATTATTTTTACATTTGTTATATTTTATAATCACAAACTTATTAATTTTAAATTACCTCACAAAAGATTTTAATTTTTAATTACTGTTTTTTTTTTTGAATGTTTTTAGGTCTCTTAAACGGAGAGAAAACTAAAGGGATTATGTGAAACCTTGATGGAAGATATAAGGACCCTCTTAACGATGTTGCTGGAAGTTAAGGGTTTTCTTTAATATAGCGTAAACCAGAAAATATTTATGTAGCAGTGATGTTTAAATATTTGTCAATATTTTAATCGTATGACTGTAGCATTTGGCTTTGTCACTTAAAATTAGAATTTTTAAATTTTTGTTGTTCTTAAACGTAATTAATTCATCCAAATGGTATAAATTAGATTTTCATTTATTTCAATAATATATGTTAGTAATAAAACTTTAAATCATAACATTCATTTAATGACAATATTAAATTATTAATTATAAATTACCTCACAAAAGATTTTAGTTTTATCATCATTCAATAGAAAAAGCAACTTGAGAACTTTGGCAGTTTTCCAAGTGTCAATCTCTGCATTCTCTTTTTTATTGTTGCTATAAATGGAAAGTTTGTCTTACTTTAATTCTATTAATTATTAATTAATTTAAATTAAGTAAATATTAATAAAAATGTATAAAAAAATGTTTGTTATGAACACGTTAAATCATGTATGCTTGGACAACTCAATAGCTTCTTTGAAAAATATAGAGTCATTGACATGAATTGGAACCCAAATAGGTCAATTGGGAGAAAAAAAATTTAAGTCCTTTGTCTTCTTCACTTCCTCTTCATATTAAAAAACTATCTCTCTTCATTCTTCTTAATTCCTTCCATAATCTCCTCTTCTACAAAATCAAAAACACCACATAAACTCTAATCAACCACCACCGTCTATGTTGTTTTGCTGTTAATAATCCGAAGGATTGTGTGAACGAAAATGAGAAGAAGCCAATTTAGATTCTCCGTTAATCTGAAACATTTGGTCTGTCTGTTAATAAAGTGAAGGATTGTGTGAACGAAAATGAGAAGAAGCCAATTTAGATTCTTAAACCGTAATTATTTTTAGTAAGATGTAATATTTGTATACCTAAATATTTTAAGCGTATGAGTGTAGCATTTGGCTTTGTCACTTAAAATTAGAATTTTAAATTTTGTAGTTATTTCACATAATTAATTCATCCAAATCATATAAATTAGATTTTGATTTATTTCAATAATATATGTTAATAATAAAACTTTAAATCATAACATTCATTTTAATGACAATATTAAATCAAATTATTTTATCGATCCTAGATTGTTTCTATATATTTATTGTATTTTATAATAAGAAAATCGATGATTTCAATGGTTAAGAACCCTAAATCATAATATTTACTTTAATGACATTAATAAATCAAATTAGTTTACTAATCATAGACTATTTCTATATTTGTCATATTTTATAATAAAAAACTTATTAATTAAAAATTACCTCACAAATGATTTTAATTTTTAATTATTTTTTTAATATATTAATTATCATACAATCATACAATAGAAAAAAGCATGATGAGATCTTTGGCAAGTTTGTCAAGTGTCAATCTCTCATGCATTCTCATTTTATATTGTTTCTATAAAAGGAAAGTTTGTCTTACTTTAATTCTATTAATTATTAATTATTTTAAATTGAATAAATATTAATAAAAATGCAACAAAAAAAAAGTTTCATATAAACACATCAAATCATGTATGCTTGAACAACTCAATAGTTTCTTTGAAAAATATAGAGTCATTGATATCAATTGGAACCCAAACAGGTGAGTTGGGAGAAGTAACAAAAATTTGAACCTCTAGGATACATCACAATAATTTTCCATCACAATAATTTTCCAGATATTTTGTATCAAATTCTATTTTCCAGATATTTTGTATCAAATTCTATTGTATAAATATATATAAATAGGAACAAGATTCTTAATCGCACTCCTAATTTTGAGTTTTGATTTTTGTTTCGAATGTTTTTAGGTCTCTTGAACGGAGAGAAAACTAAAGGGATTATGTGAAACCTTGATGGAAGATATAAGGACTTCTTAACGATGTTGCTGGAAGTTAAGGACTTTTCTTTGAAATTTTTGTATAGGTTAGCGACCATAATTGGATAGTTTTTATGAATTT
Source organism: Vicia sativa (assembly GCA_021764765.1). Classification (NCBI taxonomy): domain Eukaryota; kingdom Viridiplantae; phylum Streptophyta; class Magnoliopsida; order Fabales; family Fabaceae; genus Vicia; species Vicia sativa. The sequence continues at coordinate 176,459,944 of CM038793.1, read as the reverse complement.
GTTGAAGCGAGATCCAATGGTGGTGGTTGGTGACCAAACATTTTGAGATGAAAAGATTCAAACACACTATGCGCAACTTGGAGTCCCATGCCAATGGGAGTTGCATGCTAGAATAGAGATTATGCTCCCCTCAAAGCCAACTAATTGAATTCTCTGTTAACAAAAGTTGATTTTATACCCCTTTTATCTATCTGTTTGATTTCGATGTCATGAAAAACAGACTACAAAGTAACACAATATAATGAAAATATGAAAAATAAAGATGTGAAAAATTTAGTAAATTTGCATTTTAAACGGCTGTGTGAATGGAAATAAGATATAAGAAGAGAATAATTTGGTCTGGCGGTTAATCTGAACGATTTGGTCTGTCTGTTAATAATCCGAAGGATTGTGTGAATGAAAATGAGATACAAGAAGCCAATTTAGATTCTTGATTTTGCGTAAACCAGAAAATATTTATGTAGCAGTGATGTTTAAATATTTGTATACCTAAATATTTTAATTGTATGACTGTAGCATTTGGCTTTGTCACTTAAAATTAGAATTTTTTAATTTTTGTTGTTCTTAAACGTAATAAATTCATCCAAATGTTATAAATTAGATTTTCATTTATTTAAATAATGTATGTTAGTAATAAAACTCTAAATCATAACATTCATTTTAATGACAATAATAAATCAAATTGTTTTATCGATCCTACATTGTTCTATACATTTATTGTATTTTATAATAAGAAAATAAAATCGATGATTTCAATGGTTAAGAACTCTAAATCATAATATTTACTATAATGACATTAATAAATCAAATTAGTTTATTAATCATAGACTCTATTTGTTATATTTTATAATAATAAACTCATTTATTATAAATTACCTCACAAAAGATTTTAATTTTTAATTATTATTTTAACATATTAATTATCATACAATAGAAAATGCAAGTTGAGATCTTTGGCAAGTTTTCCAAGTGTCAATCTCTCATGCATTCTCTTTTTTTATTGTTGCTATAAAAGGAAAGTTTATCTTACTTTAATTCTATTAATTATTAATTAATTTAAATTAAATAAAAATGCAAAAAAAAATGTTTGTTATGAACACGTTAAATCATGTATTCTTGGACAACTCAATAGTTTCTTTGAAAGGAGGGAAAATAAAGGAGGGAACAAGATTCTTAATCGCACTCCTAGTTTAGGTCTCTTGAAAGGAGGGAAAACTAAAGGATTATGTGAAACTTGATGGAAGATATAAGGACCCTCTTTACGATGTTGCTGGAAATCTAGGACTTTTCTTTGGTAGAGAATAAGTTAACTCTAGTGTTTTCTTTAATGTTTATAGTATTTTTTCATCGTTATATTAATCATAATAATATAATTATTCAATATTTTAAAAAATAAACATCATATATATTAAATGAATATCTGCATCCAAATATAGTTGATATGCTTTGATTTTGATAATATTGACATCAAAATTAAAATAACTATATTATATCAATTATAAATTTTAATATTTAAATATTTTAACACTATTTTTCATATGAGTCACTAAAGTAATTGTTGGGGAGTATAAAAGACATGTTTTTTAACAAGAAAATATGTTTTATTAATTAATGTTTTACATATTTTTAAATAAGAGTAAAAATATTTATAATATATTATATTCTTAAAAAAGTGTTTTTAATTTAAAAATATTAACAAATTACTTACATATTGAACTCCGAATTAACACTTTATACTAATACCTATTAGTTGGGATACTAGAGTCACTCTTAACATATTAATTTAAATGTAACATAATTCAAAAAAAACCATTTTAAAATTATATTATACTATAAATTATGATGCATTTTAAACTACCAATGATAAAAGGTGAACAATATGTTTTTTATTTAAATTGAATATTGATCCTCAATCACTCAAATACAATAATTTAAAGTTATCCTACATTTTTATTTTATGTTAAAATAAATTAAAATTAAAAATAATTTATTCTAAGTTTATTAATACTCGACTTAAATTCAAAGAATTTACATTAAAAGATAGTATTTTGTTTTCTTATTTTATTTTTTTAATCAATTTTAATATTTCAACATTTAATTATAAAAGTAATTTTCAATCGGTTGTATTATGTCAAACAAAATAAAATATATATATATTCTACGAAAAATTAGACAAATATATTCTACAATATATATGAAAAATTATGAGACAAATATTTGCCACGGACAAAAAAAAGTTACATAAAAAATATATTAGACAAATATAAAAAGTTCTAATTCCATGTGACTAAAGACCATCAATCTAAGCTCTATCCGCTTCAGAAATTTAACGATAAATGGGGTGTAAGTGCACAAACCTAGATGGGGTTAATTCATGGTTATGACCCTCCTCATAAAATGACACTACATATATACCATTTTTGGCTTTGTAGTGCACACGAAGCCTAGTTGCGCATTTAGTACGGGTTTGACGTTTGTGACCTCTTTTCCTATCTAACCTACTTAAGGTGTTTATTCTCTCTTGAACCATGCTTGTTGCATATAAACTGCATCCTTATTATTATTTTACTACCTTCAGGCCCTCCTCTCCTAATATCACTTTTACTAATGGCAAAACCCTTGCATTTTTCATACTTATAATAAAAATTATAAGCTTCATCAACAGAACCGAAATGCATAGCACGAATTTCATCAGAAGTCATGAAATTAATACTTACCACGTTATCGCCTACAACTGCATTTAATTCAATTGAATCATCTTCGTCGTCATTATCAGCATCGGCTCCATCATCATCATCATCATCTGAGTTTTGACAACTGTCACACTCAATATCATTCAATTTAACATCAGAATAAGTATTACCATCTCTAGAATCCACCTCAAATTCATCGTCTGAGTTTTCAATCGTACACCTGAATTAAAAACAACTTTTAACACAACAAATTTGGAATCATTAAAGTTGAAAAACATATAAAAAAAACAAATTCAGGCATATTCCCTAATTCCCAAATTGAAATATCCATATACATAAAACAAGTTCAAACAAAAACCCTAATTCCCAAATTGAATTGAATGATGTTGAGTGTGACAGTTATATAAATAATTCTACTCAGGAATTTTTCGTATTTACCTTAGCAATTATATTCTCAATACGAATACACGCAAACTGTTGGTGCAAAATAATAAAAGTGATTGGAATGATGGAAGAATAAAAGAGAATAACGACTACCAAAAAGAGTAAAGAAATAAGGATTGATGTATTATTAATGAAATAAGAATACCTATTTATACACACACAAAAAACCCAAAATTAAACCCTAATTAAACCTAATCTTGGTGACCAAGATAAAAGATACTAACCGTACAAACTAACAAATACTAAAGTACCCTTAAAACTAAACTTAATAACTAAGGTTAGGAACCAGAACATCATAACATCAGAAGTTCTGGATATGCCTTACTAAAATCAGAACTTCTGACTGACCCTCAGAAGTTCTGGATATGAATTATTCTCAACACCATCCCTTAATTCATATCCATCAAAAACTAACAACACCAATTTCATTTCTTAAACAAAGAAACTGGTTGGTTTTGATAGCCTTTGTCAGAACATCTGTCAGCTGCTTCTGGGTGCTACAGTGCAGAACTTCTAACACTCCTTTTTGTACTTGACTTATGAGAAAATGATACTTCGTCTCAATATGCTTGATTCTTCCATGCAATACTGGATTCTTGGCAAGATTGATTGCAAACTTGTTATCAATCAACAGCTTCAGAGGTTTTTCTATCACAATCTTCAAATCCTCTAGAAGATTTAGAAGCCAAACAACTTGACATGCAACTACAACGCCTGCAATATACTCAGCTTCACATGTTGACAGCGCCACAACAGGTTGTTTCTTGGAACTCCAAGAAATAGAACCTCCCAGAAACTTAAACAAGTAGCTAGAGGTACTTCTTCTGTCAACTCTATCTCCACACCAGTCAGAATCAGAATAGCCCACTAGTTTTGGTTCTAACTTCCTTCCAGAGGGAAATAGCACTCCATATTTCAGAGTTCCCTTTATATACCTCAGAATCCTGACAGCATCTTGGTAACGGGACCACTTTGGATTACTCATAAATATGTTGACCATTCCAACTGCATAGCAAATGTCAGGTCTGGTATTGCACAAATACCTAAGAGAACCAACCAACTGCTTAAAGGTTGTAGCATCCACAGAATCACCATCAGAGTCAAAGTCCAATTTATGATTGGTTTCTGATTGTGTCACAACAAATGTACAATTCTACAACTTAAATTTCTTCAGAAGTTTCAGTTTACACTTCAGCTGATGCAAAATGATACCCTCCTGAGTACAAAACTTCCACCCCTAGGAAATATCCTAGATCTGTCATCTTAAATTCATTCATCAGCACTTTCTTGAACTTGGTTATATCTTCTGGACAACTCCCCGTAAGCAATATGTCATCAACATAAAGCCACACTAGAATCATATTGCTTCCAGAATGTTTCACATACACGCCATACTCCATCTCACATTTCTGAAACCCTTGCTTCTTGAAAAATGAATCAATCTTCTGATTCCAAGCTTTGGGTGCTTGCTTCAATCCATACAGAGTTTTGTGTAGCTTGTACACCATCCCTTCCTGATTCTTTTTCACAAAGCCAGGAGGTTGTGACACATATACCTCCTCTTGTAATGGACCGTTTAGAAATGCTGAGTTCACATCCAAATGCATCAGCGACCAACTTCTGTTTTCAGCTAAAGCAATCACCAATATGATTGTTTCATGCCTAGCTACAGGAGCAAACACCTCAAAATAATCTAGTCCGGGTTTCTGTGAAGAAAAACTCTGGCCACTATCCTTGCTTTGTGCTTTCCAACTGATCCATCTGGCTTAAGCTTTACCTTACAAACCCATCTGACGCTGATGGCTTTTTTCTCCCTTGGAAGCTCAGTTAACTTCCAAGTCTTGTTTCCTTCTGAAGCCTTAAGTTCTTTTACAATGGCCATCATCCATATTTTCTTCTTGAGAACTTCTCCAACTGCCTTTTGTTTAGAATCTCCTTCTGACTCTAGAACTGTATCTCCTTTTAGACTTTCTTTAGAAGTTATAATTCCACCAGAAGTTCCACTTTTGTTAACTTCTGGACCTTATCTAGAACCACCACCATTAAAAGTTGGATCACCTTCAAAAGCTCTTTCTTCAGAAGTTCCACCTTCAGAATCATGACCACCGCCAGAGGCTGGACTACCTTTAGAAGTTCCTCCTTTAGAAGGTCCACCTTTAGAGTCATTGTTATACCCCAAAATTTTCCTCTTACTTCTCAAGACAATCCACAACCCATACTCAAGGTTTTCACAAGGGTTGATGAGACAAACCTCTTTAAGCAATCCATCCAAACTAGGGTTTTGCTCCTCAAGTCAAAATGGATTTCCAATGCTCTAAATGATCGTCATACCCCATAATATGCTTCAAGGGATCACCATATCAAGTTTCAAGCCTTACAAGTAAAAATTGCTCATCCACTTGATCAGACAACTGAAAATCAACTATATTGGACAAAAAGTCAACTGTGGTCAACATGCAGTCAAACTTCATATTTTTTGGTCAACACCAATATTTTGAAGTGATATTCATCATTTGATTAAGGGTTGATCATGATTCATCAAGAAAAGTCAAGATTTGATCAAAGGTCAAAGTTTCCAAATTAGGGTTTTCTATACAAAAGTCAATAGAACTTTGACTAGGCATAACTGTCACATGCTTTATCAAAATTTTTTCCACAAAAGCTCATTTAAAAGGGAATTCAAGTCTCTACAACTTCATGTCTCACAAGCTTGGGCTAGAAATGCTTCATTTGGAAGTTATGGATCAAAACATTATAGGTCCTTTTAAAAGTCAACAAAAAGTCATCTTTTTGCAAAGAAGTGTTCATGAACATGGAAACTTCAATGAAGATGAAACCAAAAGTGATGTTTATAAGACATCTTGATCTTTCTAAAAAGTCCAAGAACACCCAAAAATGTTGAAAATTGAGCAAGATACAAGTTGTGCAAATTGAGCATTTTTGAGCGGGTGCATCAAGGAAAATACTCGACAAATGCAAATATTTTTCAAATGGGCTTAGAATTCATGATCCAAATCTGATCTTAACATTATCCATAGTCTCTATGCTCCTTGCCACTCCTTTTTCCTAATATATTAGATTTATTTTGGATTTAAAGCATTAAATTCAATTTTAATTAAATAAAATGCAAAAGTAAGGTCTAAGACAAGTTGGGCTTGATTACTACTTATCTTGATTACGATGTCGTGAAAAATAGACTACAAAGTAACACAATATAATGAAAATATGAAAAATAAAGATGTGAAAAATTTAGTAAATTTGCATTTTAAACGGCTGTGTGAATGGAAATAAGATATAAGAAGAGAATAATTTGGTCTGGCGGTTAATCTGAACGATTTGGTCTGTCTGTTAATAATCCAAAGGATTGTGTGAATGAAAATGAGATACAAGTAGCTAATTTAGATTCTTGATTTTGCGTAAACCAGAAAATATTTATGTAGCAGTGATGTTTAAATATTTGTATACCTAAATATTTTAATTGTATGACTGTAGCATTTGGCTTTGTCACTTAAAATTAGAATTTTTAAATTTTTGTTGTTCTTAAACCTAATAAATTCATCCAAATGTTATAAATTAGATTTTCAATTATTTAAATAATGTATGTTAGTAATAAAACTCTAAATCATAACATTCATTTTAATGACAATAATAAATCAAATTGTTTTATCGATCCTACATTGTTCTATACATTTATTGTATTTTATAATAAGAAAATAAAATCGATGATTTCAATGGTTAAGAATGACATTAATAAATCAAATTAGTTTATTAATCATAGACTATTTCTACATTTGTTATATTTTATAATCACAAATTTATTAATTATAAATTAACTCACAAAAGATTTTAATTTTTAATTACTGTTTTAATATATTAATTATCATACAATAGAAAAAAAGCAAGATGAGATCTTTGGCAAGTTTGCCAAGTGTCAATCTCTCATGCATTCTCATTTTATATTGTTGCCATAAAAGGAAAGTTTGTCTTACTTTAATTCTATTATTTATTAATTATTTTAAATTAAATAAATATTAATAAAAATGCAAAAAACAAATGTTTGTTATGAACACGTTAAATCATGTATGCTTGGACAACTCAATAGTTTCTTTGAAAAATGCAGAGTCATTGATATCAATTGGAACCCAAACAGGTGAGTTGGGAGAAGCAAGAAAAATTTGAACCAGTTTGAATCCTAAACCCTATAGGATACATCACAATAATTTTCCAGATATTTTGTATCAAATTCTATTTTCCAGATATTTTATATCAAATTCTATTGTATAAATATATATAAATAGGAAAAAGATTCTTAATCGCACTCCCAATTTTGAGTTTTGATTTTTGTTTCGAATGTTTTTAGGTCTCTTGAACGGAGAGAAAACTAAAGGGATTATGTGAAACCTTGATGGAAGATATAAGGACTTCTTAACGATGTTGCTGGAAGTTAAGGACTTTTCTTTGGTAGAGAATAAGTTACAAATACTTAACTAATATAGATGCTACCTTTAATTTATTTTTGAAATTTTTGTATAGGTTAGCGACCATAATTGGATAGTATTTATGAATTTGTTGAAGCGAGATCCAATGGTGGTGGTTGGTGACCAAACATTTTGAGATGAAAAGATTCAAACACACTATGCGCAACTTGGAGTCCCATGCCAATGGGAGTTGCATCCTAGAATAGAGATTATGCTCCCCTCAAAGCCAACTAATTGAATTCTCTGTTAACAAAAGTTGATTTTATACCCCTTTTATCTATCTGTTTGATTTCGATGTCATGAAAAACAGATTACAAAGTAACACAATATAATGAAAATATGAAAAATAAAGATGTGAAAAATTTAGTAAATTTGCATTTTAAACGGTTGTGTGAATGGTAATAAGATATAAGAAGAGGATAATTTGGTCTGGCGGTTAATCTGAACGATTTGGTCTGTCTGTTAATAATCCAAAGGATTGTGTGAATGAAAATGAGATACAAGAAGCCAATTTAGATTCTTGATTTTGCGTAAACCAGAAAATATTTATGTAGAAGTGATGTTTAAATATTTGTATAAAACGTAATTAATTCATCCAAATGGTATAAATTAGATTTTCATTTATTTCAATAATATATGTTAGTAATAAAACTTTAAATCATAACATTCATTTTAATTACAATATTAAATCAAATTGTTTTATCGATCCTAGATTGTTCTATACATTTATTGTATTTTATAATAAGAAAATAAAATCGATGATTTCAATGGTTAAGAATGACATTATTAAATTAAATTAGTTTATTAATCATGGATTATTTTTACATTTGTTATATTTTATAATCACAAACTTATTAATTTTAAATTACCTCACAAAAGCTTTTTATTTTTAATTACTGTTTTAATATATTAATTATCATACAATAGAAAAAAGCAAGTTGAGATCTTTGGCAAGTTTTCCAAGTGTCAATCTCTCATGCATTCTCTTTTTTTATTGTTGCTATAAAAGGAATATTTGTCTTACTTTAATTTTGTTAATTATTAATTAATTTAAATTAACTAAATATTAATAAAAATGCAAAAAAAAATGCAACCCAAACAGCTAAGTTGGGAGAAACAAAAAAATTTAAACACCTTTATCTTCTTCACTTCCTCTTCACACTAAAAAAACTATCTCTCTTCATTCTTCTTAATTCCATCCATAATCTCCTCTTCTACAAAATCAAAAACACCACATAAACCCTAATCAACCACCACCGTCTATGTTAGAAGAAGCCAATTTAGATTCTTGATTTGCGTAAACCAGAAAATATTTCTTTAGCAGTGATGTTTGAATATTTATATACCTAAATATTTTAAGCGAGTGTAGCATTTGGCTTTGTCACTTAAAATTAGAATTTTTAAATTTTTGTATATATTTCACGTAATTAATTCATCCAAATCATATAAATTAGATTTTGATTTATTTCAATAATATATGTTAATAATAATACTTTAAATCATAACATTCATTTTAATGACAATATTAAATCAAATTATTTTATAGATCCTAGATTGTTTCTATATATTTATTGTATTTTATAATAAGTAAATAAAATCGATGATTTCAATGGTTAAGAACTCTAAATCACAATATTTACTTTAATGACATTAATAAATCAAATTAGTTTACTAATCATAGACTATTTCTATATTTGTTATATTTTTATAATAACAAACTTATAAATTATAAATTACCTCACAAAAGATTTTAATTTTAATTATTTTTTAATATATTAATTATCATATAATAGAAAAAAGCATCTTGAGATCTTTGGCAAGTTTTCCAAGGGTCAATCTCTCATGCATTCACTTTTTTTATTGTTGCTATAAAAGGAAAGTTTGTCTTTCTTTAATTCTATTAATTATTAATTAATTTAAATTAAATAAATATTAATAAAAATGCAAAAAAAAATGTTTCTTATGAACACGTTAAATGATGTATGCTGAAAAATATAGAGTCATTGATATGAATTGGAACACAAATAGGTCAATTGGGAGAAAATTTTTTTTAAACCCTTTGTCTTCTTCACTTCCTCTTCATATTAAAAAACTATCTCTCTTCATTCTTCTTAATTCCTTCCATAATCTCCTCTTCTACAAAATCAAAAACACCACATAAACCCTAATCAACCACCACCGTCTATGTTAGAAGAAGCCAATTTAGATTCTTGATTTCCGTAAACCAGAAAATATTTCTTTAGCAGTGATGTTTGAATATTTATATACCTAAATATTTTAAGCGAGTGTAGCATTTGGCTTTGTCACTTAAAATTAGAATTTTTAAATTTTTGTATATATTTCACGTAATTAATTCATCCAAATCATATAAATTAGATTTTGATTTATTTCAATAATATATGTTAATAATAATACTTTAAATCATAACATTCATTTTAATGACAATATTAAATCAAATTATTTTATTGATCCTAGATTGTTTCTATATATTTAATGTATTTTATAATAAGAAAATCGATGATTTCAATGGTTAAGAACCCTAAATCATAATATTTACTTTAATGACATTAATAAATCAAATTAGTTTACTAATCATAGACTATTTCTATATTTGTTATATTTTATAATAACAAACTTATTAATTATAATTTACCTCACAAAAGATTATAATTTTTAATTATTTTTTTAATATATTAATTAATATATAATCATACAATAGAAAAAAGCAAGATGAGATCTTTGGCAAGTTTGCCAAGTGTTAATCTCTCATGCATTCTCATTTTATATTGTTGCTATAAAAGGAAAGTTTGTCTTACTTTAATTCTATTAATTATTAATTATTTTAAATCGAATAAATATTAATAAAAATGCAAAAAAAAAATGTTTGATATAAACACATCAAATCATGTATGCTTGAACAACTCAATCCCAAACAGGTGAGTTGGGAGAAGCAACAAACATTTGAACTCAAAGTTTGAATCCTAAACCCTCTAGGATACATCACAATTATTTTCCAGATATTTTGTATCAAATTCTATTTTCCAGATATTTTGTATCAAATTCTATTGTATAAATATATATAAATAGCAACAAGATTCTTAATCGCACTCCTAATTTTGATTTTTGTTTTGAATGTTTTTAGATGTTTGAACTGAGGGAAAACTAAAGGCATTATGTGAAACCTTGATGGAAGATATAAGGACCCTCTTAACGATGTTGCTAGAAGTTAAGGACTTTTCTTTGGTAGAGAATAAGTTACAGATACTTAACTAATATAGATGCCACCTTTAATTTATTTTTGAAATTTTTGTATAGGTTAGCGACCATAATTGAATAGTGTTTATGAATCTGTTCAAGCGAGATCCAATGGTGATGGTTGGTGACCAAACATTTTGAGATGAAAAGATTAAAAAAACACTATGTGCAACTTGGAGTCCCATGCCAATGGGAGTTGCATGCCAGAATAGAGATTATGCTCCCCTCAAAGTCAATGTTTCGGTATATTTATTGTCTTTTATAATAAGAAAATTAAATTGATGATTTCAATGGTTAAGAACCCTAAATCATAATATTTACTTTAATGACATTAATAAATCAAATTAGTTTATTAATCATAGACTATCTCTATATTTGTTATATTTTAAAATAACAAACTCATTAATTATAAATTACCTCACAAAAGATTTTAATTTTTAATTATTATTTTAATATATTAATTATCATACAATAAAAAAAAGCAAGTTGAGATCTTTGGCAAGTTTTCCAAGTGTCAATCTCTCATGCATTCTCTTTTTTTATTGTTGCTATAAAAGGAAAGTTTGTCTTACTTTAATTCTATTAATTATTAATTAAATAAAATTAAATAAAAATTAATAAAAATGCAAAAAAAAAATGTTTGTTATGAACACGTTAAATCATGTATGCTTGGACAACTTAATAGTTTCTTTGAAAGGAGGGAAAACTAAAGGAGGGAACAAGATTCTTAATCGCACTCCTAGTTTAGAACTCTTGAAAGGAGGGAAAACTAAAGGATTATGTGAAACTCGATGGAAGATATAAGGACCTTCCTAACGATGTTGCTAGAAATCTAGGACTTTTCTTTGGTAGAGAATAAGTTAATTCTAGTGTTTTCTTTAATGTTTATAGTATTTTTCAGTGTTATATAAATAATAATAATAATAACATAATTATTAAATATTTTAACAAATAAACATCATATATATTAAATGAATATCTGCATCCAAATATAGTTGATATGCTTTGATTTTCATAATATTGACATCAAAATTAAAATAACTATATTATATCAATTATAAATTTTAATATTTAAATATTTTAACACTATTTTTCATATGAGTCACTAAAGTAATTGTTGGGGAGTATAAAAGACATGTTTGTTTACAAGAAAATATGTTTTATTAATTAATTTTTTACATATTTTTAAATAATATTTAAATAAAAGTAAAAATATTTATAATATATTATATTCTTAAAAAATGTTTTTAATTTAAAAATTTTAACAAATTACTTACATATTGAACTCCGAATTAACACCTTATACTAATACCTATTAGTTGGGATACTAGAGTCACTCTTAACATATTAATTTAAATGTAACATAATTCAAAAAACAACCATTTAAAAATTATTTTATACTATAAATTATGATGCATTTTAAACTACCAATGATAAAAGGTGAACACTATGTTTTTTATTTAAATTGAATATTGATCCTCAATCAATCAAATACTATAATTTAAAGTTATCCTATATTTTTATTTTATATTAAAATAAATTAAAATTTAAAATAATTTATTCTAAGTTTATTAATACTAACTTAAATTCAAAGAATTTACATTAAAAGATAGTATTTTGTTTTCTTATTTTATTTTTTTAATCAATTTTAATATTTCAACATTTAATTATAAAAGTAATTTTCAATCGGTTGTGTTATGTCAAACAAAATAAAATTTACAATATATATATATATATATATATATATATATATATATATATTCTACGAAAAATTAGACAAATATATTCTACAATATATATGAAAAATTATGAGACAAATATTTTCCACGGACAAAAAAAAGTTACATAAAAAATATATTAGACAAATATAAAAAGTTCTAATTCCATGTGACTAAAGACCATCAATCTAAGCTCTATCCGCTTCAGAAATTTAACGATAAATGGGGTGTAAGTGCACAAACCTAGATGGGGTTAATTCATGGTTATGACCCTCCTCATAAAATGACACTACATATATACCATTTTTGGCTTTGTAGTGCACACGAAGCCTAGTTGCGCATTTAGTACGGGTTTGACGTTTGTGACCTCTTTTCCTATCTAACCTACTTAAGTGTTTATTCTCTCTTGAACCATGCTTGTTGCATATAAACTGCATCCTTATTATTATTTTACTACCTTCAGGCCCTCCTCTCCTAATATCACTTTTACTAATGGCAAAACCCTTGCATTTTTCATACTTATAATAAAAATTATAAGCTTCATCAACAGAACCGAAATGCATAGCACGAATTTCATCAGAAGTCATGAAATTAATACTTACCACGTTATCGCCTACAACTGCATTTAATTCAATTGAATCATCTTCGTCGTCATTATCAGCATCGGCTCCATCATCATCATCATCATCTGAGTTTTGACAACTGTCACCCTCAATATCATTCAATTTAACATCAGAATAAGTATTACCATCACTAGAATCCACCTCAAATTCATCGTCTGAGTTTTCAATCGTACACCTGAATTAAAAACAACTTTTAACACAACAAATTTGGAATCATTAAAGTTGAAAAACATATACAAAAAACAAATTCAGGCATATTCCCTAATTCCCAAATTGAAATATCCATATACATAAAACAAGTTCAAACAAAAACCCTAATTCCCAAATTGAATTGAATGATGTTGAGTGTGACAGTTATATAAATAATTCTACTCAGGAATTTTTCGTATTTACCTTAGCAATTATATTCTCAATACGAATACACGCAAACTGTTGGTGCAAAATAATAAAAGTGATTGGAATGATGGAAGAATAAAAGAGAATAACGACTACCAAAAAGAGTAAAGAAATAAGGATTGATGTATTATTAATGAAATAAGAATACCTATTTATACACACACAAAAAACCCAAAATTAAACCCTAATTAAACCTAATCTTGGTGACCAAGATAAAAGATACTAACCGTACAAACTAACAAATACTAAAGTACCCTTAAAACTAAACTTAATAACTAAGGTTAGGAACCAGAACATCATAACATCAGAAGTTCTGGATATGCCTTACTAAAATCAGAACTTCTGACTGACCCTCAGAAGTTCTGGATATGAATTATTCTCAACACCATCCCTTAATTCATATCCATCAAAAACTAACAACACCAATTTCATTTCTTAAACAAAGAAACTGGTTGGTTTTGATAGCCTTTGTCAGAACATCTGTCAGCTGCTTCTGGGTGCTACAGTGCAGAACTTCTAACACTCCTTTTTGTACTTGACTTCTAACACTTCTAATACTTAACCAATATAGATGCTACCTTTAATTTATTTTTGAAATTTTTGTATAGGTTAGCGACCATAATTGGATAGTATTTATGAATTTGTTGAAGCGAGATCCAATGGTGGTGGTTGGTGACCAAACATTTTGAGATAAAAAGATTCAAACACACTATGCGCAACTTGGAGTCCCATGCCAATGGGAGTTGCATGCTAGAATAGAGATTATGCTCCCCTCAAAGCCAACTAATTGAATTCTCTGTTAACAAAAGTTGATTTTATACCCCTTTTATCTATCTGTTTGATTTCGATGTCATGAAAAACAGACTACAAAGTAACACAATATAATGAAAATATGAAAAATAAAGATGTGAAAAATTTAGTAAATTTGCATTTTAAACGGTTGTGTGAATGGAAATAAGATATAAGAAGAGAATAATTTGGTATGGGATATAAGAAGAGAATAATTTGGTCTGGCGGTTAATCTAAACGATTTGGTCTGTTTGTTAATAATCCGAAGGATTGTGTGAATGAAAATGAGATACAAGAAGCCAATTTAGATTCTTGATTTTGCGTAAACCAGAAAATATTTATGTAGCAGTGATGTTTAAATATTTTTATACGTAAATATTTTAATTGTATGACTGTAGCATTTGGCTTTGTCACTTAAAATTAGTAATTAATTCATCCAAATGTTCTAAATTAGATTTTCATTTATTTCAATAATATGTTAGTAATAAAACTTTAAATCGTAACATTCATTTTAATGACAATATTAAATCAAATTGTTTTATCGATCCCAGATTGTTCGATACATTTGTTGTATTTTATAATAAGAAAATAAAATCGATGATTTCAATGGTTTAGAATGACATTGATAAATCAAATTAGTTTAATAATCATAGACTATTTCTACATTTGTTATATTTTATAATCAAAAGCTTATTAACTTTAAATTACCTTACAAAAGATTTTAATTTTTAATTACTGTTTTAATATATTAATTATCATACAATAGAAAAAAAGCAAGTTGAGATCTTTGGCAAGTTTTCCAAGTGTCAATCTCTCAAGCATTCTCATTTTTTATTGTTGCTATAAAAGGAAAGTTTGTCTTACTTTAATTTTATTAATTATTAATTAATTTAAATTAAATAAATGTTAATAAAAATGCAAATAAAAATGCAACCCAAACAGGTGAGTTGGGAGAAACAAAAAAATTTAAACCCCATTGTCTTCTTCACTTCCTCTTCACATTAAAACACTATCTCTCTTCATTCTTCTTAATTCCTTCCATAATCTCCTCTTCTACATAATCAAAAACACCAAAATCAAAAACACCACATAAATCCTAATCAACCACCACCGTCTATGTTCTGCCGTTAATCTGAACGATTTGGTCTATCTGTTAATAATCCGAAGGATTGTGTGAATGAAAATGAGAAGAAGCCAATTTAGATTCTTGATTTTGCGTAAACTAGAAAATATTTTTGTAGCAGTGATGTTTGAATATTTGTATACCTAAATATTTTAAGCGTATGAGTCTAGCATTTGGCTTTGTCACTTAAAATTAGAATTTTTAAATTTTTGTATATATTTCACGTAATTAATTCATCCAAATCATATAAATTAGATTTTGATTTATTTCAATAATATATGTTAATAATAATACTTTAAATCATAACATTCATTTTAATGACAATATTAACTTAAATTATTTTATAGATCCTAGATTGTTTCTATATATTTATTGTATTTTATAATAAGTAAATAAAATCGATGATTTCAATGGTTAAGAACTCTAAATCACAATATTTACTTTAATGACATTAATAAATCAAATTAGTTTACTAATCATAGACTAGTTCTATATTTGTTATATTTTTATAATAACAAACTTTTAAATTATAAATTACGTCACAAAAGATGTTAAGTTTTAATTATTTTTTATTATATTAATTATCATACAATCATACCATAGAAAAAAGCAAGATGAGATCTTTGGCAAGTTTGTCAAGTGTCAATCTCTCATGCATTCTCATTTTATATTGTCGCCATAAAAGGAAAGTTTGTCTTACTTTAATTATATTAATTATTAAATATTTTAAATTAAATAAATATTAATAAAAATGAAGAAAAAAAATGTTTGTTATGAACACGTTAAATCATGTAGGCTTGGACAACTCAATAGTTTCTTTGAAAAATGTAGAGTCATTGATATCAATTTTGAACCTCAAAGTTTGAATTCTAAACCCTCTAGGATACATCACAATAATTTTCCAGATATTTTGTATCAAATTCTATTGTATAAATATATATAAATAGGAACAATATTGTTAATCGCACTCCTAATTTTGAGTTTTGATTTTTGTTTTGAATGTTTTTAGGTGTTTGAACTGCGGGAAAACTAAAGTGATTATGTGAAACCTTGATGGAAGATATAAGGACCCTCTTAACGATGTTGCTGGAAGTTAAGAACTTTTCTTTGGTAGAGAATAAGTTACAAATACTTAACTAATATAGATGCTACCTTTAATTTATTTTTGAAATTTTTGTATAGGTTAGCGACCATAATTGGATAGTATTTATGAATCTGTTGATGCGAGATCCAATGGTGGTGCTTGGTGACCAAACATTTTGAGATGAAAAAATTCAAAAACACTATGTGCAACTTGGAGTCCCATGCCAATGGGAGTTGCATGCCAGAATAGAGATTATGCTCCCCTCAAAGCCAATGTTTTTATATATTTCTTGTATTTTATAATAAGAAAATAAAATCGATGATTTCAATGGTTAAGAACTCTAAATCATAATATTTATGATAATGACATTAATAAATCAAATTAGTTTATTAATCATAAACTATCTCTATATTTGTTATATTTTATAATAACAAACTCATTAATTATAAATTACCTCACAAAAAATTTTAATTTTTAATTATTATTTTAATATATTAATTATCATACAATAGAAAAAGCAAGTTGAGATCTTTGGCAAGTTTTCCAAGTGTCAATCTCTCATGCATTCTCTTTTTTTATTGTTGCTATAAAAGGAAAGTTTGTCTTACTTTAATTCTATTAATTATTAATTAATTTAAATTAAATAAAAATTAATAAAAATGCAAAAAAAAAAGTTTGTTATGAACACGTTAAATCATGTATGCTTGGACAACTCAATAGTTTCTTTGAATGGAGGGAACAAGATTCTTAATCGCACTCCTAGTTTAGGTCTCTTGAAAGGAGGGAAAACTAAAGGATTATGTGAAACTTGATGGAAGATATAAGGACCCTCTGAACGATGTTGCTGGAAATCTAGGACTTTTCTTTGGTAGAGAATAAGTTAATTCTAGTGTTTTCTTTAATGTTTATAGTATTTTTTCAGTGTTATATTAATAATAATAATATAATTATTCAATATTTTAAAAAATAAACATCATATATATCAAATGAATATCTGCATCCAAATATAGTTGATATGCTTTGATTTTCATAATATTGACATCAAAATTAAAATAACTATATTATATCAATTATAAAATTTAATATTTAAATATTTTAACACTATTTTTTCATATGAGTCACTAAATAAAATGTTGGGGAGTATAAAAGACATGTTTGTTAACAAGAAAATATGTGTTATTAATTAATGTTTTACATATTTTTAAATAATATTTAAATAAGAGTAAAAATATTTATAATATATTATATTCTTAAAAAAATGTTTTTAATTTAAAAATATTAACAAATTACTTACATATTGAACTCCGAATTAACACTTTATACTAATACCTATTAGTTGGGATACTAGCGTCACTCTTAACATATTAATTTAAATGTAACATAATTCAAAAAACAACCATTTAAAAATTATTATATACTATAAATTATGATGCATTTTAAACTACCAATGATAAAAGGTGAAAAGTATGGTTTTTATTTAAATTGAATATTGATCCTCAATCAATCAAATACTATAATTTAAAGTTATCCTATATTTTTATTTTATGTTAAAATAAATTAAAATTTAAAATAATGTATTCTAAGTTTATTAATACTCGACTTAAATTCAAGGAATTTTCATTAAAAGATAGTATTTTGTTTTCTTATTTTATTTTTTTAATCAATTTTAATATTTCAACATTTAATTATAAAATAATTTTCAATCGGTTGTGTTATGTCAAACAAAATAAAATATACAATATATATATATATATATATATATATATATATATATATTACGAAAAATTAGACAATTATATTCTACAATATATATGAAAAATTATGAGACAAATATTTTCTACAGACAAAAAAAAGTTACATAAAAAATATATTAGACAAATATAAAAAGTTCTAATTCCATGTGACTAAAGACCATCAATCTAAGCTCTATCCGCTTCAGAAATTTAACGATAAATGGGGTGTAAGTGCACAAACCTAGATGGGGTTAATTCATGGTTATGACCCTCCTCATAAAATGACACTACATATATACCATTTTTGGCTTTGTAGTGCACACGAAGCCTAGTTGCGCATTTAGTACGGGTTTGACGTTTGTGACCTCTTTTCCTATCTAACCTACTTAAGTGTTTATTCTCTCTTGAACCATGCTTGTTGCATATAAACTGCATCCTTATTATTATTTTACTACCTTCAGGCCCTCCTCTCCTAATATCACTTTTAAAATGGCAAAAACCCTTGCATTTTTCATACTTATAATAAAAATTATAAGCTTCATCAACAGAACCGAAATGCATAGCACGAATTTCATCAGAAGTCATGAAATTAATACTTACCACGTTATCGCCTACAACTGCATTTAATTCAATTGAATCATCTTCGTCGTCATTATCAGCATCGGCTCCATCATCATCATCATCATCTGAGTTTTGACAACTGTCACCCTCAATATCATTCAATTTAACATCAGAATAAGTATTACCATCACTAGAATCCACCTCAAATTCATCGTCTGAGTTTTCAATCGTACACCTGAATTAAAAACAACTTTTAACACAACAAATTTGGAATCATTAAAGTTGAAAAACATATACAAAAAACAAATTCAGGCATATTCCCTAATTCCCAAATTGAAATATCCATATACATAAAACAAGTTCAAACAAAAACCCTAATTCCCAAATTGAATTGAATGATGTTGAGTGTGACAGTTATATAAATAATTCTACTCAGGAATTTTTCGTATTTACCTTAGCAATTATATTCTCAATACGAATACACGCAAACTGTTGGTGCAAAATAATAAAAGTGATTGGAATGATGGAAGAATAAAAGAGAATAACGACTACCAAAAAGAGTAAAGAAATAAGGATTGATGTATTATTAATGAAATAAGAATACCTATTTATACACACACAAAAAACCCAAAATTAAACCCTAATTAAACCTAATCTTGGTGACCAAGATAAAAGATACTAACCGTACAAACTAACAAATACTAAAGTACCCTTAAAACTAAACTTAATAACTAAGGTTAGGAACCAGAACATCATAACATCAGAAGTTCTGGATATGCCTTACTAAAATCAGAACTTCTGACTGACCCTCAGAAGTTCTTGGATATGAATTATTCTCAACACCATCCCTTAATTCATATCCATCAAAAACTAACAACACCAATTTCATTTCTTAAACAAAGAAACTGGTTGGTTTTGATAGCCTTTGTCAGAACATCTGTCAGCTGCTTCTGGGTGCTACAGTGCAGAACTTCTAACACTCCTTTTTGTACTTGACTTATGAGAAAATGATACTTCGTCTCAATATGCTTGATTCTTCCATGCAATACTGGATTCTTGGCAAGATTGATTGCAAACTTGTTATCAATCAACAGCTTCAGAGGTTTTTCTATCACAATCTTCAAATCCTCTAGAAGATTTAGAAGCCAAACAACTTGACATGCAACTACAGCGCCTGCAATATACTCAGCTTCACATGTTGATAGGGCCACAATAGGTTGTTTCTTGGAACTCCAAGAAATAGAACCTCCCAGAAACTTAAACAAGTAGCTAGAGGTACTTCTTCTGTCAACTCTATCTCCACACCAGTCAGAATCAGAATAGCCCACTAGTTTTGGTTCTAACTTCCTTCCAGAGGGAAATAGCACTCCATATTTCAGAGTTCCCTTTATATACCTCAGAATCCTGACAGCATCTTGGTAACGGGACCACTTTGGATTACTCATAAATATGTTGACCATTCCAACTGCATAGCAAATGTCAGGTCTGGTATTGCACAAATACCTAAGAGAACCAACCAACTGCTTAAAGGTTGTAGCATCCACAGAATCACCATCAGAGTCAAAGTCCAATTTATGATTGGTTTCTGATTGTGTCACAACAAATGTACAATTCTACAACTTAAATTTCTTCAGAAGTTTCAGTTTACACTTCAGCTGATGCAAAATGATACCCTCCTGAGTACAGAACTTCCACCCCTAGGAAATATCCTAGATCTGTCATCTTAAATTCATTCATCAGCACTTTCTTGAACTTGGTTATATCTTCTGGACAACTCCCCGTGAGCAATATGTCATCAACATAAAGCCACACTAGAATCATATTGCTTCCAGAATGTTTCACATACACGCCATACTCCATCTCACATTTCTGAAACCCTTGCTTCTTGAAAAATGAATCAATCTTCTGATTCCAAGCTTTGGGTGCTTGCTTCAATCCATACAGAGTTTTGTGTAGCTTGTACACCATCCCTTCCTGATTCTTTTTCACAAAGCCAGGAGGTTGTGACACATATACCTCCTCTTGTAATGGACCGTTTAGAAATGCTGAGTTCACATCCAAATGCATCAGCGACCAACTTCTGTTTTCAGCTAAAGCAATCACCAATATGATTGTTTCATGCCTAGCTACAGGAGCAAACACCTCAAAATAATCTAGTCCGGGTTTTTGAAGAAAAACTCTGGCCACTATCCTTGCTTTGTGCTTTCCAACTGATCCATCTGCCTTAAGCTTTACCTTACAAACCCATCTGACGCTGATGGATTTTTTCTCCCTTGGAAGCTCAGTTAACTTCCAAGTCTTGTTTCCTTCTGAAGCCTTAAGTTCTTTTACAATGGCCATCATCCATATTTTCTTCTTGAGAACTTCTCCAACTGCCTTTTGTTTAGAATCTCCTTCTGACTCTAGAACTGTATCTCCTTTTAGACTTTCTTTAGAAGTTATAATTCCACCAGAAGTTCCACTTTTGTTAACTTTTGGACCTTATCTAGAACCACCACCTTTAAAAGTTGGATCACCTTCAAAAGCTCTTTCTTCAGAATCATGACCTCCGCCAGAGGATGGACTACCTTTAGAAGTTCCTCCTTCAGAAGGTCCACCTTTAGAGTCATTGTTATACCCCAAAATTTTCCCTCTTACTTCTCAAGACAATCCACAACTCCATACTCAAGGATTTCACAAGGGTTGACGAGACAAACCCTCTTTTAAGCAATCCATCCAAACTAGGGTTTTGCTCCTCAAGTCAAAATGGATTTCCAGTGCTCTAAATGATCATCATACCCCATAATATGCTTCAAGGGATCACCATATCAAGTTTCAAGCCTTACAAGTTAAAATTGCTCATCCACTTGATCAGACAGCTGAAAATTAACTATATTGGACAAAAAGTCAACTGTGGTCACCATGCAGTCAAACTTCATATTTTTTGGTCAACACCAATATTTTGAAGTGATATTCATCATTTGATTAAGGGTTGATCATGATTCATCAAGAAAAGTCACGATTTGATCAAAGGTCAAAGTTTCCAAATTAGGGTTTTCTAGACAAAAGTCAATAGAACTTTGACTAGGCATAACTGTCACATGCTTTATCAGAAATTTTTCCACAGAATCTCATTTAAAAGGGAATTCAAGTCTCTACAACTTCATGTCTCACAAGCTTGGGCTAGAAATGCTTCATTTGGAAGTTATGGATCAAAACATTATAGGTCCTTTTAAAAGTCAACAAAAAGTCATCTTTTTGCAAAGAAGTGTTCATGAGCATGGAAACTTCAATGAAGATGAAACCAAAACTGATGTTTATAAGACATCTTGATCTTTCTAAAACGTCCAAGAACACCCAAAAATGTTAAAAATTGAGCAAGATACAAGTTATGCAAATTGAGCATTTTTGAGCGGGTGCATAAAGGAAAATACTCGACAAATGCAAATATTTTTCAAATGGGCTTAGAATTTATGATCCAAATCTGATCTTAACATTATCCATAGTCTCTATGCTCCTTGCCACTCCTTTTTCCTAATATATTAGATTTATTTTGGATTTAAAGCATTAAATTCAATTTTAATTAAATAAAATGCAAAAGCAAGGTCTAAGACAAGTTGGGCTTGATTTCTACTTATCTTGATTACGATGTCGTGAAAAATAGACTACAAAGTAACACAATATAATGAAAATATGAAAAATAAAGATGTGAAAAATTTAGTAAATTTGCATTTTAAACGGCTGTGTGAATGGAAATAAGATATAAGAAGAGAATAATTTGGTCTGGCGGTTAATCTGAACGATTTGGTCTGTCTGTTAATAATCCAAAGGATTGTGTGAATGAAAATGAGATACAAGTAGCTAATTTAGATTCTTGATTTTGCGTAAACCAGAAAATATTTATGTAGCAGTGATGTTTAAATATTTGTATACCTAAATATTTTAACTGTATGACTGTAGCATTTGGCTTTGTCACTTAAAATTAGAATTTTTTAATTTTTGTTGTTCTTAAACGTAATAAATTCATCCAAATGTTATAAATTAGATTTTCATTTATTTAAATAATGTATGTTAGTAATAAAACTCTAAATCATAACATTCATTTTAATGACAATAATAAATCAAATTGTTTTATCGATCCTAGATTGTTCTATACATTTATTGTATTTTATAATAAGGAAATAAAATCGATGATTTCAATGGTTAAGAATGACATTAATAAATCAAATTAGTTTATTAATCATAGACTATTTCTACATTTGTTATATTTTATAATCACAAATTTATTAATTATAAATTAACTCACAAAAGATTTTAATTTTTAATTACTGTTTTAATATATTAATTATCATACAATAGAAAAAAAGCAAGATGAGATCTTTGGCAAGTTTGCCAACTGGCAATCTCTCATGCATTCTCATTTTATATTGTTGCCATAAAAGGAAAGTTTGTCTTACTTTAATTCTATTATTTATTAATTATTTTAAATTAAATAAATATTAATAAAAATGCAAAAAAAATGTTTGTTATGAACACGTTAAATCATGTATGCTTGGACAACTCAATAGTTTCTTTGAAAAATGCAGAGTCATCGATATCAATTGGAACCCAAACAGGTGAGTTGGGAGAAGCAAGAAAAATTTGAACCAGTTTGAATCCTAAACCCTCTAGGATACATCACAATAATTTTCCAGATATTTTGTATCAAATTCTATTTTCGGATATTTTGTATCAAATTCTATTGTATAAATATATATAAATAGGAACAAGATTCTTAATCGCACTCCTAATTTTGAGTTTTGATTTTTGTTTTGAATGTTTTTAGGTCTCTTGAACGGAGAGAAAACTAAAGGGATTATGTGAAACCTTGATGGAAGATATAAGGACTTCTTAACGATGTTGCTGGAAGTTAAGGACTTTTCTTTGGTAGAGAATAAGTTACAAATGCTTAACTAATATAGATGCTACCTTTAATTTATTTTTGAAATTTTTGTATAGGTTAGCGACCATAATTGGATAGTTTTTATGAATTTGTTGAAGCGAGATGCAATGGTGGTGGTTGGTGACCAAACATTTTGAGATGAAAAGATTCAAACACACTATGCGCAACTTGGAGTCCCATGCCAATGGGAGTTGCATGCTAGAATATAGATTATGCTCCCCTCAAAGCCAACTAATTGAATTCTCTGTTAACAAAAGTTGATTTTATACCCCTTTTATCTATCTGTTTGATTTCGATGTCATGAAAAAGTTACAAAAGTAACACAATATAATGAAAATATGAAAATAAAGATGTGAAAATTTAGTAAATTTGCATTTTAAACGGTTGTGTGAATGGAAATAAGATATAAGAAGAGATAATTTGTCAAGCGTTAATCGAACGATTTGGTCTGTCATTAATAATCCGGATTGTGTGAATGAAAATGAGATACAAGAAGCCAATTTAGATTCTTGATTTTATAAACCAAAATATTTATGTAGAAGTGATGTTTAAATATTTGTATAAAACGTAATTAATTCATCCAAATGGTATAAATTAGATTTTCATTTATTTCAATAATATATGTTAGTAATAAAACTTTAAATCATAACATTCATTTTAATGACAATATTAAATCAAATTGTTTTATCGATCCTAGATTGTTCTATACATTTATTGTATTTTATAATAAGAAAATAAAATCGATGATTTCAATGGTTAAGAATGACATTAATAAATCAAATTAGTTTATTAATCATAGATTATTTTTACATTTGTTATATTTTATAATCACAAACTTATTAATTTTAAATTACCTCACAAAAGATTTTAATTTTAATTCTGTTTTAATATATTAATTATCATACAATAGAAAAAGCAAGTTGAGATCTTTGGCAAGTTTTCCAAGTGTCAATCTCTCATGCATTCTCTTTTTATTGTTGCTATAAAAGGAATATTTGTCTTACTTTAATTTTATTAATTATTAATTAATTTAAATTAAATAAATATTAATAAAAATGCAACAAAAAAATTAAGTTGGGAGAAACAAAAAATTTAAACACCTTTATCTTCTTCACTTCCTCTTCACACTAAAAAAACTATCTCTCTTCATTCTTCTTAATTCCATCCATAATCTCCTCTTCTACAAAATCAAAAACACCACATAAACCCTAATCAACCAGAAAATATTTCTTTAGCAGTGATGTTTGAATATTTATATACCTAAATATTTTAAGCGAGTGTAGCATTTGGCTTTGTCACTTAAAATTAGAATTTTTAAATTTTTGTATATATTTCACGTAATTAATTCATCCAAATCATATAAATTAGATTTTGATTTATTTCAATAATATATGTTAATAATAATACTTTAAATCATAAAATTCATTTTAATGACAATATTAAATCAAATTATTTTATAGATCCTAGATTGTTTCTATATATTTATTGTATTTTATAATAAGTAAATAAAATCGAGGATTTCAATGGTTAAGAACTCTAAATCACAATATTTACTTTAATGACATTAATAAATCAAATTAGTTTACTAATCATAGACTATTTCTATATTTGTTATATTTTATAATAACAAACTTATAAATTATAAATTTCCTCACAAAAGATTTTAATTTTTAATTTTTTAATATATTAATTATCATATAATAGAAAGCATCTTGAGATCTTTGGCAAGTTTTCCAAGTGTCAATCTCTCATGCATTCACTTTTTTTATTGTTGCTATAAAAGGAAAGTTTGTCTTACTTTAATTCTATTAATTATTAATTAATTTAAATTAAATAAATATTAATAAAAATGCAAAAAATGTTTCTTATGAACACGTTAAATGATGTATGCTGGAAAATATAGAGTCATTGATATGAATTGGAACACAAATAGGTCAATTGGGAGAAAAATTTTTAAACCCTTTGTCTTCTTCCTTCCTCTTCATATTAAAAACTATCTCTTCATTCTTCTTAATTCCTTCCATAATCTCCTCTTCTACAAAATCAAAACACCACATACACCCTAATCAACCACCACCGTCTAATGATCGATTTGGTCTGCTTAATAATCCAAGGATTGTGTGAACGAAAATGAGAAGAAGCCAATTTAGATTCTTAAACCGAAAATATTTTGTATACCTAAATATTTTAAGCGTATGAGTGTAGCATTTGGCATTGTCACTTAAAATTAGAATTTTTAATTTTTGTAGTTATTTCACGTAATTAATTCATCCAAATCATATAATTAGATTTTGATTTATTTCAATAATATATGTTAATATTAAAACTTTAAATCATAACATTCATTTTAATGACAATATTAAATCAAATTATTTTATTGATCCTAGATTGTTTCTATATATTTATTGTATTTTATAATAAGAAAATCGATGATTTCAATGGTTAAGAACCCTAAATCATAATATTTACTTTAATGACATTAATAAATCAAATTAGTTTACTAATCATAGACTATTTCTATATTTGTTATATTTTATAATAACAAACTTATTAATTATAATTTACCTCACAAAAGATTATAATTTTTAATTATTTTTTTAATATATTAATTATCATACAATCATACAATAGAAAAAAGCAAGATGAGATCTTTGGCAAGTTTGCCAAGTGTTAATCTCTCATGCATTCTCATTTTATATTGTTGCTATAAAAGGAAAGTTTGTCTTACTTTAATTCTATTAATTATTAATTATTTTAAATTGAATAAATATTAATAAAAATGCAAAAAAAAAAAAGTTTGATATAAACACATCAAATCATGTATGCTTGAACAACTCAATCCCAAACAGGTGAGTTGGGAGAAGCAACAAACATTTGAACTCAAAAATTGAATCCTAAACCCTCTAGGATACATCACAATTATTTTCCAGATATTTTGTATCAAATTCTATTTTCCATATATTTTGTATCAAATTCTATTGTATAAATATATATAAATAGGAACAAGATTCTTAATCGCACTCCTAATTTTGAATTTTGATTTTTGTTTTGAATGTTTTTAGGTCTCTTGAACGGAGAGAAAACTAAAGGATTATGTGAAACCTTGATGGAAGATATAAGGACTTCTTAACGATGTTGCTGGAAGTTAAGGACTTTTCTTTGAAATTTTTGTATAGGTTAGCGACCATAATTGGATAGTTTTTATGAATTTGTTGAAGCGAGATCCAATGGTGGTGGTTGGTGACCAAACATTTTGAGATGAAAAGATTCAAACACACTATGCGCAACTTGGAGTCCCATGCCAATGGGAGTTGCATGCTAGAATAGAGATTATGCTCCCCTCAAAGCCAACTAATTGAATTCTCTGTTAACAAAAGTTGATTTTATACCCCTTTTATCTATCTGTTTGATTTCGATTTCATGAAAACAGACACAAAGTAACACAATATAATGAAAATATGAAAATAAAGATGTGAAAAATTTAGTAAATTTGCATTTTAAACGGTTGTGTGAATGGAAATAAGATATAAGAAGAGGATAATTTGGTCTGGCGGTTAATCTGAACGATTTGGTCTGTCTGTTAATAATCCGAAGGATTGTGTGAATGAAAATGAGATACAAGAAGCGTAAACCAGAAAATATTTATGTAGAAGTGATGTTTAAATATTTGTATAAAACGTAATTAATTCATCCAAATGGTATAAATTAGATTTTCATTTATTTCAATAATATATGTTAGTAATAAAACTTTAAATCATAACATTCATTTTAATGACAATATTAAATCAAATTGTTTTATCGATCCTAGATTGTTCTATACATTTATTGTATTTTATAATAAGCAAATAAAATCGATGATTTCAATGGTTAAGAATGACATTAATAAATCAAATTAGTTTATTAATCATGGATTATTTTTACATTTGTTATATTTTATAATCACAAACTTATTAATTTTAAATTACCTCACAAAAGCTTTTTATTTTTAATTACTGTTTTAATATATTAATTATCATACAATAGAAAAAAGCAAGTTGAGATCTTTGGCAAGTTTTCCAAGTGTCAATCTCTCATGCAATATCTTTTTTTATTGTTGCTATAAAAGGAATATTTGTCTTACTTTAATTTTGTTAATTATTAATTAATTTAAATTAACTAAATATTAATAAAAATGCAACAAAAAAAATGCAACCCAAACAGCTAAGTTGGGAGAAACAAAAAAATTTAAACACCTTTATCTTCTTCACTTCCTCTTCACACTAAAAAACTATCTCTCTTCATTCTTCTTAATTCCTTCCATAATCTCCTCTTCTACAAAATCAAAAACACCACATAAACCCTAATCAACCACCACCGTCTATGTTAGAAGAAGCCAATTTAGATTCTTGATTTGCGTAAACCAGAAAATATTTCTTTAGCGTGATGTTTGAATATTTATATACCTAAATATTTTAAGCGAGTGTAGCATTTGGCTTTGTCACTTAAAATTAGAATTTTAAATTTTGTATATATTTCACGTAATTAATTCATCCAAATCATATAAATTAGATTTTGATTTATTTCAATAATATATGTTAATAATAATACTTTAAATCATAACATTCATTTTAATGACAATATTAAATCAAATTATTTTACAGATCCTAGATTGTTTCTATATATTTATTGTATTTTATAATAAGTAAATAAAATCGAGGATTTCAATGGTTAAGAACTCTAAATCACAATATTTACTTTAATGACATTAATAAATCAAATTAGTTTACTAATCATAGACTATTTCTATATTTGTTATATTTTTATAATAACAAACTTATAAATTATAAATTACCTCACAAAAGATTTTAATTTTTAATTACTGCTTTAATATATTAATTATCATATAATAGAAAAAAGCATCTTGAGATCTTTGGCAAGTTTTCCAAGTGTCAATCTCTCATGCATTCACTTTTTTTATTGTTGCTATAAAAGGAAAGTTTGTCTTACTTTAATTCTATTAATTATTAATTAATTTAAATTAAATAAATATTAATAAAAATGCAAAAAAAATGTTTCTTATGAACACGTTAAATGATGTATGCTGAAAAATATAGAGTCATTGATATGAATTGGAACACAAATAGGTCAATTGGGAGAAAATTTTTTTTAAACCCTTTGTCTTCTTCACTTCCTCTTCATATTAAAAAACTATCTCTCTTCATTCTTCTTAATTCCTTCCATAATCTCCTCTTCTACAAAATCAAAAACACCACATACACCCTAATCAACCACCACCGTCACGTTCGCGTTAATGATCGATTTGGTCTGCATTAATAATCCGAAGGATTGTGTGAACGAAAATGAGAAGAAGCCAATTTAGATTCTTAAACCTGAAAATATTTATGTATACCTAAATATTTTAAGCGTATGAGTGTAGCATTTGGCATTGTCACTTAAAATTAGAATTTTTAAATTTTTGTAGTTATTTCACGTAATTAATTCATCCAAATCATATAATTAGATTTTGATTTATTTCAATAATATATGTTAATATTAAAACTTTAAATCATAACATTCATTTTAATGACAATATTAAATCAAATTATTTTACAGATCCTAGATTGTTTCTATATATTTATTGTATTTTATAATAAGTAAATAAAATCGAGGATTTCAATGGTTAAGAACTCTAAATCACAATATTTACTTTAATGACATTAATAAATCAAATTAGTTTACTAATCATAGACTAGTTCTATATTTGTTATATTTTTATAATAACAAACTTTTAAATTATAAATTACGTCACAAAAGATGTTAAGTTTTAATTATTTTTTATTATATTAATTATCATACAATCATACCATAGAAAAAAGCAAGATGAGATCTTTGGCAAGTTTGTCAAGTGTCAATCTCTCATGCATTCTCATTTTATATTGTCGCCATAAAAGGAAAGTTTGTCTTACTTTAATTATATTAATTATTAAATATTTTAAATTAAATAAATATTAATAAAAATGAAGAAAAAAAATGTTTGTTATGAACACGTTAAATCATGTAGGCTTGGACAACTCAATAGTTTCTTTGAAAAATGTAGAGTCATTGATATCAATTTTGAACCTCAAAGTTTGAATTCTAAACCCTCTAGGATACATCACAATAATTTTCCAGATATTTTGTATCAAATTCTATTGTATAAATATATATAAATAGCAACAAGATTCTTAATCGCACTCCTAATTTTGATTTTTGTTTTGAATGTTTTTAGATGTTTGAACGGAGGGAAAACTAAAGGCATTATGTGAAACCTTGATGGAATATATAAGGACCCTCTTAACGATGTTGCTGGAAGTTAAGGACTTTTCTTTGGTAGAGAATAAGTTACAGATACTTAACTAATATAGATGCCACCTTTAATTTATTTTTGAAATTTTTGTATAGGTTAGCGACCATAATTGGATAGTGTTTATGCTCCCGTCAAAAAAACACTATGTGCAACTTGGAGTCCCATGCCAATGGGAGTTGCATGCCAGAATAGAGATTATGCTCCCCTCAAAGTCAATGTTTCGGTATATTTATTGTATTTTATAATAAAAAAATTAAATTGATGATTTCAATGGTTAAGAACTCTAAATCATAAGATTTACTTTAATGACATTAATAAATCAAATTAGTTTATTAATCATAGACTATCTCTATATTTGTTATATTTTAAAATAACAAACTCATTAATTATAAATTACGTCACAAAAGATTTTAATTTTTAATTATTATTTTAATATATTAATTATCATACAATAAAAAAGCAAGTTGAGATCTTTGGCAAGTTTTCCAAGTGTCAATCTCTCATGCATTCTCTTTTTATTGTTGCTATAAAAGGAAAGTTTGTCTTACTTTAATTCTATTAATTATTAATTAATTTAAATTAAATAAAATTAATAAAATGCAAAAAAAAAGTTTGTTATGAACACGTTAAATCATGTATGCTTGGACAACTCAATAGTTTCTTTGAAAGGAGGAAAACTAAAGGAGGGAACAAGATTCTTAATCGCACTCTAGTTTAGGACTCTTGAAAGGAGGGAAAACTAAAGGATTATGTGAAACTCGATGGAAGATATAAGGACCTTCCTAACGATGTTGCTAGAAATCTAGGACTTTTCTTTGGTAGAGAATAAGTTAATTCTAGTGTTTTCTTTAATGTTTATAGTATTTTTCAGTTATATATAATAATAATAATAATAATATAATTATTAAATATTTTAACAAATAAACATCATATATATTAAATGAATATCTGCATCCAAATATAGTTGATATGCTTTGATTTTCATAATATTGACATCAAAATTAAAATAACTATATTATATCAATTATAAATTTTAATATTTAAATATTTTAACACTATTTTTCATATGAGTCACTAAAGTAATTGTTGGGGAGTATAAAAGACATGTTTGTTTACAAGAAAATATGTTTTATTAATTAATTTTTTACATATTTTTAAATAATATTTAAATAAAAGTAAAAATATTTATAATATATTATATTCTTAAAAAAATGTTTTTAATTTAAAAATATTAACAAATTACTTACATATTGAACTCCGAATTAACACTTTATACTAATACCTATTAGTTGGGATACTAGAGTCACTCTTAACATATTAATTTAAATGTAACATAATTCAAAAAACAACCATTTAAAAATTATTTTATACTATAAATTATGATGCATTTTAAACTACCAATGATAAAAGGTGAACACTATGTTTTTTATTTAAATTGAATATTGATCCTCAATCAATCAAATACTATAATTTAAAGTTATCCTATATTTTTATTTTATATTAAAATAAATTAAAATTTAAAATAATTTATTCTAAGTTTATTAATACTCGACTTAAATTCAAAGAATTTACATTAAAAGATAGTATTTTGTTTTCTTATTTTATTTTTTTAATCAATTTTAATATTTCAACATTTAATTATAAAAGTAATTTTCAATCGGTTGTGTTATGTCAAACAAAATAAAATATATATATATATATATATATATATATATATATATATATATATATATATATATATATATATTCTACGAAAAATTAGACAAATATATTCTACAATATATATGAAAAATTATGAGACAAATATTTTCCACGGACAAAAAAAAGTTACATAAAAAATATATTAGACAAATATAAAAAGTTCTAATTCCATGTGACTAAAGACCATCAATCTAAGCTCTATCCGCTTCAGGAAATTTAACGATAAATGGGGTGTAAGTGCACAAACCTAGATGGGGTTAATTCATGGTTATGACCCTCCTCATAAAATGACACTACATATATACCATTTTTGGCTTTGTAGTGCACACGGTTAGCATTTAGTACGGGTTTGACGTTTGTGACCTCTTTTCCTATCTAACCTACTTAAGTGTTTATTCTCTCTTGAACCATGCTTGTTGCATATAAACTGCATCCTTATTATTATTTTACTACCTTCAAGCCCTCCTCTCCTAATATCACTTTTACTAATGGCAAAACCCTTGCATTTTTCATACTTATAATAAAAATTATAAGCTTCATCAACTGAACCGAAATGCATAGCACGAATTTCATCAGAAGTCATGAAATTAATACTTACCACGTTATCGCCTACAACTGCATTTAATTCAATTGAATCATCTTCGTCGTCATTATCAGCATCGGCTCCATCATCATCATCATTGAGTTTTGACAACTGTCACCCTCAATATCATTCAATTTAACATCAGAATAAGTATTACCATCACTAGAATCCACCTCAAATTCATCAGTTTTCAATCGAAACGAATTAAAAACAACTTTTAACACAACAAATTTGGAATCATTAAAGTTGAAAACATATACAAAAAACAAATTCAGGCATATTCCCTAATTCCCAAATTGAAATATCCATATACATAAAACAAGTTCAAACAAAAACCCTAATTCCCAAATTGAATTGAATGATGTTGAGTGTGTGATTATATAAATAATTCTACTCAGGAATTTTTCGTATTTACCTTAGCAATTATATTCTCAATACGAATACACGCAAACTGTTGGTGCAAAATAATAAAAGTGATTGGAATGATGGAAGAATAAAAGAGAATAACGACTACCAAAAAGAGTAAAGAAATAAGGATTGATGTATTATTAATGAAATAAGAATACCTATTTATACACACACAAAAAACCCAAAATTAAACCCTAATTAAACCTAATCTTGGTGACCAAGATAAAAGATACTAACCGTACAAACTAACAAATACTAAAGTACCCTTAAAACTAAACTTAATAACTAAGGTTAGGAACCAGAACATCATAACATCAGAAGTTCTGGATATGCCTTACTAAAATCAGAACTTCTGACTGACCCTCAGAAGTTCTGGATATGAATTATTCTCAACACCATCCCTTAATTCATATCCATCAAAAACTAACAACACAAATTTCATTTCTTAAACAAAGAAACTGGTTGGTTTTGATAGCCTTTGTCAGAACATCTGTCAGCTGCTTCTGGGTGCTACAGTGCAGAACTTCTAACACTCCTTTTTGTACTTGACTTATGAGAAAATGATACTTCGTCTCAATATGCTTGATTCTTCCATGCAATACTGGATTCTTGGCAAGATTGATTGCAAACTTGTTATCAATCAACAGCTTCAGAGGTTTTTCTATCACAATCTTCAAATCCTCTAGAAGATTTAGAAGCCAAACAACTTGACATGCAACTACAGCGCCTGCAATATACTCAGCTTCACATGTTGATAGGGCCACAATAGGTTGTTTCTTGGAACTCCAAGAAATAGAACCTCCCAGAAACTTAAACAAGTAGCTAGAGGTACTTCTTCTGTCAACTCTATCTCCACACCAGTCAGAATCAGAATAGCCCACTAGTTTTGGTTCTAACTTCCTTCCAGAGGGAAATAGCACTCCATATTTCAGAGTTCCCTTTATATACCTCAGAATCCTGACAGCATCTTGGTAACGGGACCACTTTGGATTACTCATAAATATGTTGACCATTCCAACTGCATAGCAAATGTCAGGTCTGGTATTGCACAAATACCTAAGAGAACCAACCAACTGCTTAAAGGTTGTAGCATCCACAGAATCACCATCAGAGTCAAAGTCCAATTTATGATTGGTTTCTGATTGTGTCACAACAAATGTACAATTCTACAACTTAAATTTCTTCAGAAGTTTCAGTTTACACTTCAGCTGATGCAAAATGATACCCTCCTTTGAGTACAAAACTTCCACCCCTAGGAAATATATATTTCTAGATCATCATCTCAAATTCATTCATCAAGACTTTCTTGAACTTGGTTATATCTTCGACTCTAAAGCAATATGTCATCAACATAAAGCCACACTAGAATCATATTGCTTCCAGAATGTTTCACATACACGCCATACTCCATCTCACATTTCTGAAACCCTTGCTTCTTGAAAAATGAATCAATCTTCTGATTCCAAGCTTTGGGTGCTTGCTTCAATCCATACAGAGTTTTGTGTAGCTTGTACACCATCCCTTCCTGATTCTTTTTCACAAAGCCAGGAGGTTGTGACACATATACCTCCTCTTGTAATGGACCGTTTAGAAATGCTGAGTTCACATCCAAATGCATCAGCGGCCAACTTCTGTTTTCAGCTAAAGCAATCACCAATATGATTGTTTCATGCCTAGCTACAGGAGCAAACACCTCAAAATAATCTAGTCTGGGTTTCTGAAGAAAAACTCTGGCCACTATCCTTGCTTTGTGTTTTCCAACTGATCCATCTGGCTTAAGCTTTACCTTAAAAACCCATATGACGCTGATGGCTTTCTTCTCCCTTGGAAGCTCAGTTAACTTCCAAGTCTTGTTTCCTTCTGAAGCCTTAAGTTCTTTTACAATGGCCTTCATCCATATTTTCTTCTTAAGAACTTCTCCAACTGCGTTTTGTTCAGAATCTCCTTTTGACTCTAGAACTGTATCTCCTTCTAGACTTTCTTTAGAAGTTATAATTCCACCAGAAGTTCCACTTTTGTTAACCTCTGGACCTTATCTAGAACCACCACCTTTAAAAGTTAGATCACCTTCAAAAGCTCTTTCTTCAGAAATTCCACCTTTAGAATCATGACCACCGCCAGAGGCTGGACTACCTTTTGAAGCTCCTCCTTCAGAAGGTCCACCTTTAGAGTCATTGTTATACCCCAAAATTTTCCCTCTTACTTCTCAAGAAAATCCACAACTCCATACTCAAGGATTTCATTGACGGACAAACCCTTTTAAGCAATCCATCCAAACTAGGGTTTTGCTCCTCAAGTCAAAATGGATTTCAAAGGCTCTAAATGATCATCACACCCATAATATGCTTCAAGGGATCACCATAACAAGTTTCAAGCCTTATAAGTCAAAATTGCTCATCCACTTGATCGATGAAAATCAACTATATTGGACAAAAAGTCAACTGTGGTCAACATGCAGTCAAACTTCATATTTTTTGGTCAACACCAATATTTTGAAGTGATATTCATCATTTGATTAAGGGTTGATCATGATTCATCAAGAAAAGTCACGATTTGATCAAAGGTCAAAGTTTCCAAATTAGGGTTTTCTAGACAAAAGTCAATAGAACTTTGACTAGGCATAACTGTCACATGCTTTATCAGAAATTTTTCCACAGAATCTCATTTAAAAGGGAATTCAAGTCTCTACAACTTCATGTCTCACAAGCTTGGGCTAGAAATGCTTCATTTGGAAGTTATGGATCAAAACATTATAGGTCCTTTTAAAAGTCAACAAAAAGTCATCTTTTTGCAAAGAAGTGTTCATGAGCATGGAAACTTCAATGAAGATGAAACCAAAACTGATGTTTATAAGACATCTTGATCTTTCTAAAACGTCCAAGAACACCCAAAAATGTTAAAAATTGAGCAAGATACAAGTTATGCAAATTGAGCATTTTTGAGCGGGTGCATAAAGGAAAATACTCGACAAATGCAAATATTTTTCAAATGGGCTTAGAATTTATGATCCAAATCTGATCTTAACATTATCCATAGTCTCTATGCTCCTTGCCACTCCTTTTTCCTAATATATTAGATTTATTTTGGATTTAAAGCATTAAATTCAATTTTAATTAAATAAAATGCAAAAGTAAGGTCTAAGACAAGTTGGGCTTGATTACTACTATCTTGATTACGATGTCGTGAAAAACAGACTACAAAGTAACACAATATAATGAAAATATGAAAAATAAAGATGTGAAAAATTTAGTAAATTTGCATTTTAAACGGTTGTGTGAATGGAAATAAGATATAAGAAGAGAATAATTTGGTATGGGATATAAGAAGAGAATAATTTGGTCTGGCGGTTAATCTAAACGATTTGGTCTGTTTGTTAATAATCCGAAGGATTGTGTGAATGAAAATGAGATACAAGAAGCGTAAACCAGAAAATATTTATGTAGAAGTGATGTTTAAATATTTGTATAAAACGTAATTAATTCATCCAAATGGTATAAATTAGATTTTCATTTATTTCAATAATATATGTTAGTAATAAAACTTTAAATCATAACATTCATTTTAATGACAATATTAAATCAAATTGTTTTATCGATCCTAGATTGTTCTATACATTTATTGTATTTTATAATAAGAAAATAAAATCGATGATTTCAATGGTTAAGAATGACATTATTAAATCAAATTAGTTTATTAATCATAGACTATTTCTACATTTGTTATATTTTATAATCACAAACTTGTTAATTATAAATTACCTCACAAAAGATTTTAATTTTTAATTACTGTTTAAATATATTAATTATCATACAATAGAAAAAAGCAAGTTGAGATCTTTGACACGTTTTCCAAGTGTCAATCTCTCATGCATTCTCTTTTTTTATTGTTGTTATAAAAGGAAAGTTTGTCTTACTTTAATTCTATTAATTATTAATTAATTTAAATTAAATAAATATTAATAAAAATGCAAAAAAAATGCAACCCAAACAGGTGAGTTGGAATAAACAAAAAATTTAAACCCTTTGTCTTCTTCACTTCCTCTCACATTAAAAACTATCTCTTCATTCTTCTTAATTCTTTCCATAATCTCCTCTTCTACAAAATCAAAAACACCACATAAACCCTAATCAACAACCACCGTCTACGTCTGCCGTTAATCTGAATGATTTGGTGCATCATTAATAATCAAGGATTGTGTGAATGAAAATGAGAAGAAGCCAATTTAGATTCTTGATTTTATGTAAACGAAAATATTTACAGCGTGATGTTTGAATATTTGTATACCTAAATATTTTAAGCGTATGAGTGTAGCATTTGGCTTTGTCACTTAAAATTAGAATTTTTAAATTTTGTATATATTTCACGTAATTAATTCATCCAAATGGTATAAATTAGATTTTGATTTATTTCAATAATATATGTTAATAATAATACTTTAAATCATAACATTCATTTTAATGACAATATTAAATCAAATTGTTTTATCGATCCTAGATTGTTCTATACATTTATTGTATTTTATAATAAGAAAATAAAATCGATGATTTAAATTGTTAAGAACACTTAATCTAATGACATTAATAAATCAAATTAGTTTACTAATCATACACTATTTCTATATTTGTTATATTTTTTTAATAACAAACTTATTAATTATAAATTACCTCACAAAAAATTTTAATTTTTTAATATTTTTTTAATATATTAATTATCATACATTCATACAATAGAAAAAAAGCAAGATGGGATCTTTGGCAAGTTTGCCAAGTGTCAATCTCTCATGCATTCTCATTTTATATTGTTGCCATAAAAGCAAAGTTTGTCTTACTTTAATTCTATTAATTATTAATTATTTTAAATTAAATAAATATTAATAAAAATGAAGGAAAACAAAGGTTTGTTATGAACACGTTAAATCATGTATTCTTTGAAAAATGCAGAGTTAAATCATGTATTCTTTGAAAAATGCAGAGTCATTGATATCAATTGGAACCCAAACAGGTGAGTTGTGAGAAGCAACAAAAATTTGAACCTCAAAGTTTGAATCTAAACCCTCTAGATACATCACAATAATTTTCCAGATATTTGCATAAATATATATAAATATGAACAAGATTCTTAATCGCACTCCTAATTTGACGGAGAGAAAACTAAAGGGATTATGTGAAACCTTGATGGAAGATAAAAGGACTCTCTTAACGATGTTGCTGGAAGTTAAGGACTTTTTTTGGTAGAGATTAAGTTACAAATACTTAACTAATATAGATGCTACCTTTAATTTATTTTTGAAATTTTTGTATA
Source organism: Vicia sativa (assembly GCA_021764765.1). Classification (NCBI taxonomy): domain Eukaryota; kingdom Viridiplantae; phylum Streptophyta; class Magnoliopsida; order Fabales; family Fabaceae; genus Vicia; species Vicia sativa. The sequence goes on along the minus strand of CM038793.1, from coordinate 176,421,808 downwards.
GGTTAGCGACCATAATTGGATAGTATTGTGGTGGTAGGTGACCAAACATTTTGAGATGAAAAGATTTAAAAACACTATGTGCAACTTGGAGTCCCATGCCAATGGAAGTTGCATGCCAGAATAGAGATTATGCACCCCTCAAAGCCAACTAATTGAATTCTCTGTTAACAAAAGTTGATTTTATACCCCTTTTATCTGTTTGATTACGATGTCATGAAAAACAGACAACAATGTGTGAATGGAAATAAGATATAAGAAGAGAATAATTTGGTCTGGCGGTTAATCTGAACGATTTGGTCTGTCTGTTAATAATCCGAAGGATTGTATGAATGAAAATGAGATACAAGAAGCCATTCTTGATTTTGCGTAAACCAGAAAATATTTATGTAGCAGTGATGTCTAAATATCTGTATACCTAAATATTTTCACTGTATGACTGTAACATTTGGCTTTGTCACTTAAAATTAGTAATTAATTCATCCAAATGTTCTAAATTAGATTTTCATTTATTTCAATAATATGTTAGTAATAAAACTTTAAATCGTAACATTCATTTTAATGACAATATTAAATCAAATTGTTTTATCGATCCTAGATTGTTCTATACATTTATTGTATTTTATAATAAGCAAATAAAATCGATGATTTCAATGGTTAAGAATGACATTAATAAATCAAATTAGTTTATTAATCATAGACTATTTCTACATTTGTTATATTTTATAATCACAAACTTGTTAATTATAAATTACCTCACAAAAGATTTTAATTTTTAATTACTGTTTTAATATATTAATTATCATACAATAGAAAAAAGCAAGTTGAGATCTTTGGCAAGTTTTCCAAGTGTCAATCTCTCATGCATTCTCTTGTTTTATTGTTGTTATAAAAGGAAAGTTTGTCTTACTTTAATTCTATTAATTATTAATTAATTTAAATTAAATAAATATTAATAAAAATGCAAAAAAAAAAAATGCAACCCAAACAGTGAGTTGGCATAAACAAAAAATTTAAACCCCTTTGTCTTCTTCACTTCCTCTTCACATTAAAAACTATCTCTCATTTACATCAATTTTCAAAGGATTTTAAGACTTATATTCACTTCAAATTTCATCAAATTTTCTAAAGACTTAAATTCACTTCAATTTTATCCGATTATCTTAAGATTTATGTTGACTTCAACTTTAACCGATTTTCTAAAGACTTATATTCACTTCAATATTCATTGATTTTCAAGACTTATATTCACTTCAAATTTCATAAAATTATCTTAAGATTTATGTTCACTTCAACTTTCACTGTGATTTTCCAAGACTTATATTCATTTCAATTTTCACCGATTTTATGAAGACTTATATTAACTTAAATTTCATCGATTATTCAAGATTTATGTTCACTAACTTTCAATTTATTTTCTAAAGACTTATATTCACTTAAATTTTCACCGATTTTCCAAGAATTATATTCACTCAAATTTTATCGATTTTCAAGACTCATATTCACTTTAGATTTCACTGTAGTATCTTAAGATTTATGTTCATCAATTTTAACGATTTTAAGAAGACTAATATTCACTTCAATTTTCCAGCAGTTTTTACGAGGACTTATATTTACCTCAATTTCACCATTTTACGAAGACTTATATTCATAATTTCAGTTTCACGATCATATATTCACTTAAATTTCATCATATTATCTTATGATTTACAATTCACTTCAATTTTCACGGATTTTCTAAAGACTTATATTCCTTCCAACTTTCACGGTTCTAAGACTTATATATTCACTTCAAATTTCTTGATTTCAGAAAACTTATATTAAACTAAATTTCATCAGTTATCTTAAGATTTATGTTCACTTCATCTTTCCCCAAATTTTTTTAAAGACTTATATTCACTTCAATTTTCCACGATTTTGAAGACTTATATTCACTTCACATTTCACACATCGGATTATCTTTAGATTTATTCACCTTCAATTTTAGCAGTTTTGTGAAGACTTATATTCATAAATTTCACGGTTTTTTGAGACTTATATTCACTTCAATTTCAACGATTTTCGAACATATTCACTTCAAATTTCACAGTTTTTGAAGATTTATAATCACATCAGTTTCATCGGATTATCTTAGATTTATGTTCACTTCAATTTCTCCAGATTTTTAAGAAGTATGTTACTTCAATTTCAGCAGTTATCGAGACTTATATTCACTGTTTCATCGGATTTTACGAAGACTTATATTCATAAATTTCATCGAATATCTTAAGATTTATGTTCACTTCAACTTTCTATGTTTCTAAAGTTTATATTCACTTCAATTTCATGATTTCGAAGACTTATATTCACTTGATTTTCAACGATTTTAGAAACTATTATTCTTCAAATTTCATTCAGTTTCGAAGACTTAAATTCACTTCAAAATTCATCATATTATCTTAATTTATGTTCACTTCAACTTTCACCCGGATTTTCTAAAGACTTATATTCACTTCAATTTTCACGATTTTACGAAGACTTATATTCAACGAATTTCATCAGTTAAGCAAGATTTATGTTAAATGACTTTATCCAATTTTCTAAAGACTTATATTCCTTCAATTTTCTTTGATTTTACGAAGACATATTCACTGAATTACATCAGTTTTACGAAACTTATATTCACTTCATTTCTTTATCTTGAGGATGTCACAGTACTTTAATTTTGACAGTTTTTACAAGACTTATATTCACTTCAAATTTCATGATTTTTTTGAAGACTTATATTCACCTCAAATTTCATCGGATTTTACGAGACTTATATTCACTTCAAATTTCATCAAATTATCTTAAGATTTATGTTCACTTCAACTTTCACTAGATTTTCTAAAGACTTATCCTTCACTTCAATTTTTCACGATTTTTGAAGACTTATATTCCTTATTTTCAAGCGATTTACGAAGACTTATATTCACTTCATATTCCTCAGTTTACGAAGACTTAAATTCACTTCAAAATTCATCAGTTGATCTTAGATTTATGTTCTTCAACTTTCACAGTTTTCTAAGACTTATATTCATGATTTTCTTTGATTTTTACGAAGACTTATATTCCTTTAAATTTCATCAAATTATCTTA